>LLEY01000174.1:0-122063 GCA_001414485.1 Calycina herbarum | reverse complement strand
TTACTATACTAGCTATTAATAATATATTACGTACTCTTAACTCTTTACTAGCTAACTCTAAGTAAAGAAACGTCTTATTAAATTATATAAGTAGAAGTAGGTAAGTTAAGAGCGTTTTTAACTTATATAAAAGATATATAATAAGTAGTATAATTTTAAGATATAAACTAAAGGATTTAGTATATATATTACTTAGATAGTAATCTCTTTTAATATTCCTTCTCTTTATACGTAGTTTAGCTTAAATTAGTCTTACAGATCCTCTATATAGTAGATTTAGATACCTCTAATTACTTAAAGATCGTATTCTAGGATTTTCTATCTACTTACGCTTAGCGTACTCTAGCACGCTTTAGTATATACCAATTCTAGCTAAGTTCGTATATAGAAGAGGGGGAGAGGATTCGGTCTACCATTTTTAATTTAGAGAGTTTTAGTTAAAAGGTTAAATTATAGTAGGTTTTTGAAAAGGGAGTGTCGGAAATTAAGGTAGGGGATCATCTCGCTTAGGGGGCCCACTAGCTGTAGCCCCAACTCTTACAAGATGGTCGAGGCATCACAGGCAAAACTACAAGGTAAAACATAGGTTGAAATCCACTTGACATTATTCTCAAGTGACTAAATGCGGATTTGTACTCTGCTCAATGAACAGAAGGTAAATTAAGGAAACCCGTTTGAATTTGGCTTTAAGTCGACCCGCGTGCAAATATTTTAGCCCGTCCTCCCTCTCCCGCTCCATTTCTCTCCATCCCAATTCAAACATGTCCGTAGCGACGACGTCGAGGGTTCTTGTGCAATGCTCTGTACGCCATCTCCAAGAACCATGGTATAGCCACTCCATCTTTGCTTAGTAGTTTGATCAAAAATGGTGCAGCCGAGCGATCAGCTCTTTTGTCAAACATGTAAACAGCCTTGCCTGGCGTTTCCAAAGTCTCAGTACGTGCAGTTCGAGAAGCAAGTTCACGATGGCAGTTTTGAAGTCCAAAGTGACTGTCAACTTCAGAAGAAGGGTTGTAGGAGGGCAATGAAGCGTGAATAACCATGTCAAATTGGGTATGGATTCCACACTTCAGGCTGTCGGTGGCAACCACGATAGTGAGCTTTGACTTGTCTGCCATCTGTTTTGTGATATTCTTGTATGTGTCTCCATTATAACCTCGCATATCGGGATCAGAGTGCAAGGCTATGAATCGAGATTGATATTTCTGCTTCAGCACGGGTGGTAACAGTGCTTCTCATTTGATTGTCGGTAGACCCCCTTTTTGTCACGAGTGATAGGAAGGTGAACTACTCCCTGATTGAGCAGCATTCCATAGAAGAGATCCACATCCTTTTTGGTGTTACAGAACACTAGAAACTTGCGATTAACGGCAAATTGAGTCTGTTTCAAAACATAGTCGTAGCATTGATACAGGTTTTGGTCAGAGGGGGATTTGTATTTTTGACCGCGGCGCAGGGAGGTAGAATGGTGGTACTCGACGATTTCGGAGTCAATGCGCAAGATGGCATGTTGTGCTGGAACAATTCGGAATGACTCTCTGGGTACTAACCGATCGCTTGAAAAATGTCCGGGCAAGTTGGACACTGTTGTCATGTACAGCTTCAAACAGTCGTTCGGTAATTGGTCGAAGATGCTCCCATCTTTGTACAATCCTCCCCAGTTGGATTCATTGATAGGGAGCAAGAACATATCTGCATTGTCAAAGGCCGCGATAACAACTCGTTCCAAACTGACGACACCCTTATCCATAAAATCCAGAAGCCGTCCTGGTGTGGCCACGAGAACATGGCATTCCTTCGATAGGATATGTTTCTTCTGCGAGTCGTATGCTACTGCTCCAGATGCCAGTCCGCAAGTGAGTTTGATATGATTTTTCTCGACCCCATCACTACCCACAGAATGGGAATTGAGTTAGCGCAGCAAGCTTTCAAGAGTTTCGAAATGCGACTGAGCCAAGGTGCGAGTTGGAGTGATGATGACACACAAAGATCGACATGTACGAGAGTCCCGTTGCCTGAGGCTTTCGTGAGCAATGGCGATCAGTTCGTCAATTGTTGGAATTAAGAAGGATAGGGTTTTGCCGGCGCCTATCGTTATCAGCCCATGCATCTGAGTCTCGAAGACGATAGAAAGACTTACCATGGCTGGCTTCAACGCAAACTGTATAGCCGTGACGTTGCTGGTTGATCTTGTCCTTGAGAATGGCTTTCAATTGCACGACAGATTCGGCTTGGAGATCATTCGGCTTGTATGGAAAATTCTTGTCGCACGCCCTGGCAAGAGCAGGATGAATTGGCAATTGGTTCCAGCTTTTGCAAGACGCAACTCTCTCGGACAAGGAATCCTAAAGTGAAAGTCAGGGAGAGGCTCGGAAAGAAAGGGGTGACAGCATCAACACCCACAGGAAAAAGAGTTGCACGGTTGACACTCGCAAACTGCAGCTCAACGAATCCCTTCAAATCCCCAAATGCAGCCTATTCTCGGTCAAAAACTTGAGGCCAGTTGCGGATTGAACGTGCTTCTCACCTTGATGCTATTGTTGTCGAGGAAAGAAAGCTGCTCCAAGTTGGACAGCAGATCCATAATGTCTTTGTCAATCTGCTCCAGCTTCTTTCGATCTTTTTCCTTGGACTCTTGATCTTGTCTGAGCACCACATCTGCACCTCGGTGCCGAAGATCGATTTGCACAAAGACCGTGCCTTCAATTCCATTATTTGCGCTCAATGGTAGTCCCGGAAGTCGAAAGTCCTGGGACAGTTAGCTCTACCGCCACTAGACTTTGATAGACAAGAGGGAACGATTACAGACCTTTTGTTTAGAGAGGATCTCTTCGATCAAGTTCTGCCGTGCTTCCAGGAGTGTTGCTACACGGTCGAAATGTCCACCAGCATCATCAGCGTTCGCCGCGAGAACCGCTTGCCCACCTCCCATTGCTGGAGATGGTAGTCCCATTGCTGCTTCCATGAGAAGAGTTCCCGAATGGACCGTTGTCTCCATCTTAGAAAGAATTGCCAAATGGACGTTATAGAGAGCCTTGAGTACTCGAGAATCGGGCTAATATTTGGCGCTAAAAAGTGCCGAAATAGACTCCCTTTATTCTCAATCCGTAGGCAATCATTGTGCCCTAAGATCGCGCGTACCAAGTCCCAATCTTTTCCAATCATTCTTGACCTTCGCTTAATTGCCTTTTTTCTCCATCAAGCGGCATGAGAGTTCTACAACAACTCTCACACACAGGCACCATGGCAGACACCCTCTCCCTGTACCAAATGATGGATCAATAGAGTATAATGCGTGTAGCACACCTTGCTAACATAGTTGCATTGTTGCAATATCAATTTTGCTATCAAAACGCTTTCCATCTCGTGACGCGCCTCAACGACCCCCCTATTGCCAGACCCAGGTGCTTTTCTTCATCCTTAAAGCCATACCGCTCTAGCATCACCTTTTTTATGTTGGCAAGGTCCTACCGGTTTAGGACAAGTGTCGCCCACCATTCTACCCAGATGCGCTTACTTAAACTCCCCCCTCCATCTCTCAGGTTCTTCCCAAACAACCACAGACAAGACCGATCACAACCACCGCTGCGAGTTTCCACCAGTTTCCCGGAGGCGTGAGAGGTAAGTGTATTGTTCACATCTCCCAGTTTTCTTTATTGGGATACCCTCCTCGATCTTCCAATTAACATGTCTACTCGCAGCTGGGGTTCTCCTGCGACTGCTTTATCCACCAGGCTCTCTCGACAGGATCTCTCTCTCGTCGTCCCGTTGTAAGTGCCTTATTTCCTTTGGTTGTTAACCTCGCTGGTGGTTGACGTTTCTGCTTCCAGATAGGATCGACTCGGGGACTGGCAGCAGTCTCCACCAATTCAGTCCGTTGTGCCAGAAGTAAGTATCCCATTACACATGTTGTCAACTGTACTGGCGACGTTATAATTAACCACTAACTCGTCAGGCAAGACTCGTCTGCAGATTCAGTTCAACTGGGGACCAATTGAACCCCTAGCCTCTTTGGTAAGTACACAACCTCCTCTCCTGTCAATGGCCCATTTCATGGCGAATCTAAGTGCTGATATATCTGCCTCCTAGTCTGAGAAAACACAACACGCTCCGAAGATATTCTGGGGGACGACATTTGCCTTGAATCCTTGCAACATGTCGGCTAGCAACTCGTATACTTCCACAATGGCAGCTCCCCAAGCAAATTTCCGACGAGACATCCGACAACCGGACCCATACAATCCTAAGGAGTTGGAGCTGCTTCGCGTGTGCCCACTCCAGCTCTCTCACTTACCTCAACGTCGGGGTCCTATCCACTCCGGGGTCTCCGGGGTCTCCGGTTACGGTTTGAAAAGCATCTGCTGGGTAAGCAGACCTTGATATCCAAGTTAACTAACCACTAATGTTGCTTTTAGTACCACGTCAACAACAAAACCGGCTGCGATCCCCCGTCGGGCGCCGCATGTCCTCACATTCATATCAAACCTTCCTGTAAGAATGTTTTGATTGGTGGTGTCTGTAAAAACAAGGATGAGGCCCATTGAGAGAAGTTTGAGCACTGCGAGTTGATTCCTCAGCGACGTTGGCTGGACGACGTAGCAAACACCATGCATACCAAAAGCCAGCTTTCCTTGCATCGAATTTTCGACCATGGATACCTGGCCAATCCTGCTTCTAAGGCATTCCATCCGGAGGTTCGTGTTCAGTCTAGCACATTCAACACCTTCGTCTTGCCCAACACCAGAAACGCCTTCGAAACCGCTTATCACAAGTTCCAAGAGTTCCTCGGCATTGTCGGTGTCGATTGGATTGATTCACAGCTTACACCATCATATCTCCTTGAACACCGTCACCAGAATTATCAAACAAGAATGCAGACCGTCGCCTTCAACCAGTTCCCCGCCGCAGCTAGGAACACACGCTGCCCAATCACTTTCAACCAGGCCCTTATCAACAGACTCAAGAAGAACGACGCGAGACACAATCTGCTCGAGAACCGGAATCACCGGGACAAGATGGAGGAGAAGAGAACAATCCACATTGGCAACATCGACGATGCAATCACCGATGATGAGCTTTTTGTCTTTATTAAAGGACTTGGTGCCATCTGCGAATGCAGACTCATTGACAACGGGGGCGGGGGCCGCAAGGCATTTGTTGAATTCGAAAGCCATAAAAATGCTCAAATTGCAATATGGATGTTGGACCAATACCCCATTGGCCGGCGCCTCATCTCCACGGATTGGTCTACCATTGAGGTTCCCGAGTCCAACAATTGCGACTGGAATGTCATCTAAAAGGGTGGGGCTCTCTACTTGTGTGGCAAACCCTCCTAAGATGAAGACGAAGTGTGGATGGACCTGGAATTTTCACGCCATGGGAGGATGTATAATAATTATGGATGGGATTTGGGCGTTGGATGGCTTCATCTAGGGTTACTTGCAGGTTTGGAGATACCCCGAGCGGGAACTTCAGTAATACCATGGGCGAAGGAAGGAGGCGTAGTCATCACATTTGCTACTAGCATTCTGAGAATCATCCTAGAAGGATGATGTTCAAGGGAAGACTTTCATAGATGCCAATGAAGCTGTTGCAATTTACTTTAACCATGCCCTTGACTCGTGAAGTGATCTCTTAAAACCTTCAGCTCCTAGATTTCCAGTCAACACCCCAAGGGTGAAAACAATCACATACTTATATAGTGGTATATGAAGACAATCAATATAGCTACTCCAGGTGGATGTGAATCAATATCCCATGAAGAAGGCAGGTAAGATAGATCTCAATCTATCCAGCCTTGCTGGCACTGCTCAACACTACTATGAGTCTATGTAGTATAATAACGGTGTAGTAAATTTGGAGCAACCGGAACCTCTCCTACAATGTCTCACGAGATCGCAAGAGCCAAGCACTCGCATGAGATGTATTTACAGGTGAGAAGCAAAGACTCAACACCTGTACGCGGTACATCCTACGAACCTCTACCTCTTTTATTAGAGTCTATAGAGCTAAGTTTAAGTCAGACCAGTGTTTTAAGGCTGTAATTAGAGTTTTCACACTCTTATAAGCTCTAAATAACCTTAATTTTACTTATACTATAGTAGCGCAAGGTAACGTGACAAGATTTGAGTATAAGATCTACAAAGAATAGTAATATTATAACAGTACGAAACGGATACTACTATAAAGAGGTATATAGAAGTGCGTTCGATAGAATAACATATCTGAATACTAGGCTCTGATACGAAGGAAAAGACTAAATTAGTCTTTCCTAATAGAGAGGAGGTAGCTATTTATAAGATGTTCAGATAATAGTAAGTCTAGAAGCTATCTAGCTTTTCTAAATCCTAAAACAACATCTGTATCGTATCCTATTCAGTATATAGACTTGGCAATTCTAATTCCGATTATTCTAATCAATTTCTAATAGTTCTATTATATCCCCTCTTCTTAAAAAAGACTTGTCCTCGAGGCTTCGTATTATCGGTGCGGTATCGGTAGGCGGTGTCTACAGGCAGTAGTATTGTCGTTTATAGTAGAAGGATTGTTATATAAAATACAGTTTATTAAGTAAGGTGTTTAGCGAAAGGTAGGATACGAGTTATAGCTAGCCTTATTCGTAGATATTACTTATATCGGGTGTTTCCTACTAAAAGCAAAGCATTCGCTTAAAGAGTATATAGTCTAATCCCTCGATTGTCTATATTAGAGGGGATTCAGATAGGAGTCGGAGGCGGAAAAGTCGGAATTCAGAAGTCGATATCGTAGAAGATAGTAATAACTCAGCTAAGAGGTTACTTATCCTTGTCTTTTATCCTAGTAAATAGCGTACTTCTTTGATTTGTATCTGATTCGTAACTGATTTATATCCGATTTAAATTAGACTTTTAGAATCTAGTATAATAAACCTAATCTGCTAGCCCTCTAGTAGTTATCCTTACCTGTAGTATATACAGGTGTAGCGGATAATCAGAGAAGTAAGAGGTAGTTTAATTAAAGATCTAAAGCTATAGAAGAGAAGAGAAGGAAAGAGGAGACTTCTAGAGGTCCTATAATATAGAGATAGCTAAGGAATTAATAAGTTATAGAAATGTCGATCCGTTTATAGAAATAGTTCCTAGCCTAGGTAGGAATAGTTCTAGGCCAGGCTAGGAATAGCAGGCTTTGCGGACGCCGGCGAGCAGCCGTACATAAGTCACGTGCTCGGCGGTGGCCAGGTCTGTAATATTACCCCCCCTTTTAAGTAGAGCTCGCCCGCGAGCTCTAAACCTACTACTCTACAGGTAATTTATCCTCGTTCTTATAATATTCCAGCTCGTCTATACTATCTTCCCAGCTTTATAACTATTCTGCTAAGTACCTAGGAGGCCCTAGGAGAGAAGGATTTAGAGCGTGAAACTCTTAAAGCTTATATAAGCAGCCTATAAAGTTAGAAGCTAGGTACTAGGCCGGGTCTAGCTCGCTTTATACCTATTAAACCCGGTATTATAATTTTCTATAATAGGCTCTAGAGGCTAGTACTTAGTCTATATCTTATTCGTTATACCTATTAACTATAATAGGCAGTCCTAGTTCCTATAGCTAGCCTAGTAGCAGATCGTTAGAAGCTTTACAAAGCTTATCTATAGAGATTATAAACTATATTTTAATTATTAGAGGTAGGTCGACCTAGAAAGCGTTTCTAACCTTTTCTAGGACTGTATATAGACTAGCTATCTGCTGGTCGAGCTTATAGCTTAGACGGTCTATATTCTACGTCTTTGTCGATACGTAGACCTTGTCGTCTATAGTAAAGTCTACTGGTCGCCGGTGCTTATTTACTTGCTTATACTAGCGTTTCTAAGCAGTCTCGATTCTCTTACGAGCGGTTTCCTAGGTACTATATATATAGGTTACTGTCACGAATCACGTGCACACGTGATGAGTGAAGACCAGGCGGCGTCCTGACAGGTTAAGTACTATCGGAATACTCTTATAGTAGATAGGGATCGGTTAGGTTAGCTAAGCGATCTAGGGATTTCCTTTAGTTATAATTATATAATAAGAGTTCGCTAGACAGGGCGACAGGTCTAGCAGTCTAGCAGCGACGGAGCGACTAAGCTAGCACGAGGAAGGAAGCATCTATATAAGACTAGCACGTCTGCTATTAGATAGAAGCTTCGTACTTAACTTTAGTTATTAATCTTATTATCTTGTTTAATATCTTTAATATAAGTAATAAGTTTACTTTTAAGTAAACAACCTAGCGTATTTATACTTCTTATTATATACTAACCTTCGAGACTAGTTATCTTTGTTTAGTTTAGTTAAGTTTCGTTATACTTTAAGTACCTACTTAGAAGTAAGATTGCTACTATGTCGGTAATCTCTTCTACTCTAAGAACTACCCTACTAAAGCCAGCTGCGGACCCCCTAGTTATACTAGTTACTACTCTTTAAGAGGAAGTAAAACTTCTAATTCCGAAGCTGTTTAATAGCTTACCTAAGAAACTAGCTAAGTTCTTAATAAAAGCTTCTCTCTACTTAAACTTTTATTATACTTAGTTTAGAAATAAAACTAATTAGGTTATATAGTTGTCTACCTATCTTAAAGAGGTAGCTTATAACTGGTTAAAACTATACTTAGAAGACTACTAGATAAATAAGATAGTTAAAGAAAAAGTCTCTTTTTAAATATCTAAGAAAATAAGAGATTTATTTAGAAATGTTTAAGGGTTTAGAGATAGAATTAACTAGGCTTTTAAGGATATTAATATAAAAAAGAAGGTAGTTAGAGCTTTATATATACTTAAGTAAAAGGGTTTAGCTATTAAATATACCTTATAATTTTAATAGTATTTTATATAGATAGGATAGAACGATGAAGTATTATATAAACAATTCTATTATAGGCTTAAGAATAACGTAAAAGATGAACTTATATGAGAAGATTTTCTAGATATGTTAAATAAATTAATAAATAATATAATTAAGATTAATAACTATATTTATAAAAGGAATCTAGAGAAGAAAGGAAGTTATAGTTATTAATATAGAAAGAGTAGGTGAAAAGATTATAGAGATCTTATAGAAATTAACGCTACTTAGAAATTATAAGTTCTAGAGAAGGAATCTAAGAAAGAAAACTCCTAGAAGAGAGGACTATCCTAGAAAGAGCGAAATCGTCGACGTAAGTAGAACTTGTATTATAACTATAGTCTTCTTAGCTATAGAGTAAATAAGTATAATAAGAAGAAAGACTCTAAAGAGAAATAAGCTAATGCTACTATCTAAAAAGAAGTAGCTTTACTAGAAAAAATCGAACTTACGGACGAAGAACTCGAGGCTAGAGGTTATAGCACGTAAATTAAAACAGACGCTGTAGATATAATAGTAGGTGTTGTATACTTATAGCTAAACGAAGGAATTAGGACATAAGTTAGTAAGGTATAGGATACTAATAATAATAGGGATCTATTACTTAAAGAATATTATAATATATAGTTAGAAATAGATTATAAATTACCTCTTTAAGTAGAATATAAATTACTATTATTAACGAGTTTATTAGAGTTATTAGAATCGATATCTAACTTATTAGAGGTAGATCTAGGAATATATAAGCTTAAATAAGGTAAAATATAAGTATTTATTAGAACCTTTAAAAGAGGGAATAGATAGGTATATATAGAAAACTAGAAACCTGATTTTTAGAGCTTATATTCTACTTAAAGAATTAACTCTACTATTTTAACTACTTATAAAATAGTTTAGAATAAATAGGATAGAATAACTTTAGTAAGCCTTATTACTAGAAGGGAAACTATCGAATTTAAAGAACCTAGACTAAAATAAGTAGTATTTAGTAAGCTATCTAGTATACCTAAGATAGGAGATATTTAGATAGTCGTAGACTTATAAGAGGAAACTAGCTTATAGTAATAGTAGGGTTCTAACAACTTTATAAGACGCTCTAAACCTAGTTTTTTAGGTACGCTATCTAATAATAAGGAAGCTATACTAGAAATAGGAAGCTAGTATACTATAGTCGCTTTAGTTAGAAAAGTTAGAGTAATATTTTAAGAATTAAGAAGTAGAAAATTATTTAGTATAATCTTCTAAGAGATAAACGAATATAATATAGACTAAGAAACGGAGTTAGTATAGAGAGAGCTCTACTAACTAATAATTAGAGAATTAAATACTATCTTTAGAGAAAATCAACTTATAGTAATAGCAAAGATTAGAGGAAAGGAACTTCGAGTCTTAATTAATTTAGGAGTAATAGGTAATTTTCTTTCTCTAGTAGCTTAGAAGAAGCTAAACGTCTTAATTAAAGGTATAAAGCTATACTACTTAGGAGTAGTTAATAGAATAGACGTTATATACTAAGATAGAATTATTAATTAATAAACTATTCTAATAGAGATTACTATTAAAGGATACTACTTAGATATATAATTCGATATTATTAAAATAGAGAGTAAGGAAGTAATACTTAGTATACTATAGATTAAAGAACATAATCTAGATATTAATTAGAAGGCTTGAATAATAATCTTTAGTCGATATAATTATATAGGTTTATAATTATAACTATAAGGCTAGAACGAGGTTAGCGCTACCTCTTCTAAAACGCTAGAATACCTAGCCTAGGGTCCTCTATAGATTAGTAAATCAGCTAATAATAAAATACCTATATAGTATAAAGAATTTAAAGCTTTGTTTAAAAACCTAGAAGACTTATAAGCTTTATTAAAACATTATTTATAAGATTATAAGATTAAATTAAAAGAGGGTTATCACCTCTTAAAGTAGAAGCTTTAGTTATATAACTAGAAAAGCTTATAGAGAATAGAAAGTTATATAAAGGAAGGTATTAAGAAAGGATATATTAGAAGATCTAAGTTACTAATTACCTTAAATATACTTATTATTAAGAAAAAAGATAATCTAGATAAGAGAGTATATATTAATTACTAAGAAGTAAATTATACTATAGTTAAGAATGCTTATCTACTACTACCTAGCTAGTACTTGTAAGATAAGTTAAGTAAAGTAGTACGATTTATAAAACTAGATTAATAAAACGTTTATAGACTTATATAAATAAAAGTTAGAGATAAATAGAAGATAGTATTTACTTTACTATTAAGCTTTTATAAATATATAGTTATACTATTTAGACTTTATAATATACTAGCTATATATTAGAGATAAAATAATAATATTTTAGAAGATCTTCTAGAAGTAATAGTAATCTATTACTTAGATAATATATTAATCTTCTTAGAAAAAGAAGAAGAATATAAAGAATATATTAAAGAAGTTTTATAATAACTTATAAGAGTAAACTCTCGGTTAAAACTCTTAAAATATAAGTTTAAAGTAACTCGAACCCTTTTTCTAAGATAGGTATTTAACTTAGAGAAAATAGAAATAGATTTAGTAAAGATCTAGAATATCTTAAACTAGAAATTACTAGAGAATATAAAAGATATATAGTCCTTTCTTAGATTTATAAACTTTTGCTATTTATTTATCTAAGACTATATAAAGATTACTAAACTAATGTTAGAACTAGTTAAAAAAGCTATTAAATTTATATAGAATAAATAAGTAGAGAATGCTTTTTAGAAAATTAAAGCAAAGTTTATAGAAAAACCTATTCTATACGATTTCGATATAGATAAGCCTAGTATAATTAAAATAGACGCCTTAGACACGATAGTAGGTACGGTTTACCTATAGTTAAATAATAAAGGAAAACTTATACCTATTATATATTATTCTAAGATATTTAACCTAGTATAATAAAACTATAACATCTTTAATAAGGAATTACTTACTATAGTATTAGCTTTAGAATACTAGAGAATCTATTTATAGTTAGTAAAATACCTAGTTATAGTTTTATCTAACTATAAGAATCTTAGAACATTTATAACGACTAAGGAACTTATAATAAGATAATTAGCTAGATAGTTAGAAATATTAAGAGGATTTAATATTATTATTTAATATATAAAAGGAATATTAAATACTTAAGCTAATACTCTTAGTTAGAAACCTAGATATAAGAGAGATAAAGAGTATAAAAAGATTATAATCTTAAAAACTCTTAAGAATAGAGACTTAGTACCTACTATATATAAAATAGTAGTAATAAATAATATCTAGATAGATAAAATTTAGAATATATATAAAGGTTATAATTAGTATATAAAAGGGAAACTATAGGTTCCTAGCTTATATATAAAGGAGTTTATATAGGAATACTATACTATGCCTACTTACGGTTACTAAGGAATTCGTAGAACTCTCTAGAGGATAAGATAATACTATTATATTAATCGGTTATCTATAATAGTTAAAGAAGTAATAGCGGAATATAATACCTATACTAGGAATAAGGCTTCCTACTATGCTTCTTATAGATAGATAAACACTACTCTAATACTATAGATACCTTAGAAATTAATATCTATAGATTTTATTATTAAATTACTAAAATCTAAAGATCTAATAATAAGAGTTAAATATAATATAATCCTAGTTATTATAGAACGTCTTATAAAGTATATAATTCTAATAGTATATATAGAATTAAGTATAGCTAAGGAATTAGTATTTACGTTCCTTAGAGAAGTAGTCTTAAGATATAGACTATCTAAAGAAATACTCTTAGATAGAGATAAACTCTTTACTTTAAAATTCTAGATCGCCTTTATAGAGTAATTAGATATAAAGAGGAAGCTATCTATAGCTTTCTACTCTTAAATAAATAGAGGAAACGAACAGATGAATTAAGTAGTTAAAACATACCTTTATTATTATATAAACTACTAGTAAGATAACTAGGTAGAACTACTACCCTTAGTATAGTTTACTTATAATAGTTTAGTAATAGAAATAATACTTATTATACTATATTATACTAATTTTAAGTATAAATTAATAGTATATTAAGAACTACTATCTACAACTATTAATAACTAACTTACTCGTATTTAGGTCTTAAAAATTAAGAGTCTATATAAGGAACTTATAAAGGACCTATAATTTATAGTAGAAAGAAACGTATACTATTAGGACTTATAGCAAATACTAATGAATTGAACTACAGAGGTGTCTATGTATAAGAAGATTCGATTGTCCTTTCTAAGCCAGAGTCCTTGCTAACTTATATACTTAGTTAACTTATTCTAGAGGGTTCTGCTAAGGGTACTCTCGAAGGTTCTGTTACGTCCATGCGTTGCTAAGCGAGGTCACGTGAATGCGTCGCTGGAGTACTCTAAGACTTATTCTACGGGTGTAACCCTTGATATTACCCCTCTTCCTACTCTTGAAGGTAGGTGTCTAGGGCTACTGTATCCTCTAACTTAGTAGCAGGTTCCTATATTAGGTTTGCGTATTATATCTATTTAACCTTATACTCGAGTCGAGTATAAGAGCCTTTCCCTAGGAGCTTCTTTTGCCGTTAACCTAGTATTCTTTTAACTTGCTATTCTATAGTATTATCTACTAATATTATAGGTAGTTGATCATCGTCTGTAATTTAACTAGGCAGCGGGTCTATAGCTGCTAGCCTTAATAAGTCTATATTAAAGACATTGTAGATACTAGGCGGGGTGTCTAGCCTATATATAGACGGGCTAATAACCTCGATAACTGTGAACTTAGCGGATCGAGCGTCTAGTTTCTTACTAGCCCTGTCTGTCTGTATATTCTATAAGCTTAAGTAAACCTTGTCTCTAACCTTATATACAGGAGCGGTTTTCCGTAAACGATTTACTTAAGTCTCCTAGTCTTGTTATACCCTTGCTATTAATGATTGTGCCTATTCTATAATAGCCTTAATCTTTGCTACTATTGCTTCGCTCTTTTGAATTAGTGTTTTTATATTTATAGGTGCTACGACGTCTGTTAAGGGGTCGATAGTCTATAATAGATAGCCGTGGCTGAGTTAGAAGGGGCTTACACCCGTTGATATTGAATCCCGTCTGTTAAAAGCTAGCTGTACTACTGGCAGCTAGTCGGCCTAGTCGTTCTAAGCTATATTAATCCACTGCTATAGAAGCGTCTCGACTTTAGCATTTGCCCGTTCCGTTAACTCGTTAGTTTGTAGATAGAAGGCTGTAGAGATCCGTCGTTTAATCTATAAGAAGTTATAAAGCGTCTTCTATACTTGTCTAATGAATTACAGGCCCCTATCAGATACTATTGCTCTTAGTAGTCTATATAAGCTATAGTATATAGTAATAAATAAGCGAGCAAATTCCTCCGATAATATAGTCGAGTTATAAGCCGTAAGGAGCACCCCTTTACCTAAACGGTCCGTAAACACTACTATTATATCAGAGCCTTTACTTATAAGTAGTGGTTTAATAAAGTCGACAGAGATCTCCTGCTATTGCTACTTAGGAATTAGTAACAGACAAAGCAGGCCTTATTTACAGTCTCTCTAGACCTTAGTACGTCTATAAACTCCACAGTTACAGACAAACTGCTTAACTATAGTTTATAGGTTTAGCTAGAAGAACTCTCTTAAGACTATTGTAATTGTCCCGTTCTTGCTAGGATAGCCCGTAAGTGTAGAATCATAGAGTTCCTATATAATTATAGTCTATAGCGGCTTATAGTTGAGGACTTATAGTCTGCCTCTAAACTATAAATCACCGTTCTTATTAACTAAGCAGTTAGAGACGGAGATTTTAACTAGAGAAGCGAGGTCTGCTAGAAACACTCTATCTCCTTAGTAGACAGTGTTTATAAAACGCCTAAAGTCCTTATCCTATACCTTTCCCTCTTCCTAGAGGTTCCGTAGTTGGTCTATAAACGCTTGCTACGTCGCTACGTCGCTTACTTAATTCCTCCCGTTTGCTAACACTAGTACTAGCCGTATAGTATTTCCTTAAATCATTCTGTCTAGAATCAGTTATACTATCTTATAATTAAGGCGTTTATCTCCCTCCTCTAGGAGGTCCTGGTCCCTCCTTGTCAGTGTATCTAGTAGTCCTCCCTCTTTACCTAGGCAGTATTAGATAATTAGGTTAAACTTACTAAGTATTAACTGCTACTACATTTGTCTTTCAGACAGTTTATAGACTGTTGTAAAGTACTTATGATTCTTATAATCCGTAAGTACTATAAACTGTCTAATACTTTTTAACTCTGCTTTCTATTCCTTAAGGCACTAAATAATAGCTAACAACTCTTTGTTATATATTAGGTAATTATATTTAGTAGGTGCGTGTTTCTTTAAGAAGAAGGCTACAGGCTATAAGACGCTATTCTTTACTTAAGAGAGTACGCCTCCTAAGTAATATCTAGAGGAGTCTGTCTCTAGGACCGTCTCGTAATCTAGGTCAAACTAAGCCAGTACTAGGGCCTCTATAAAGGCCTGCTTTAACTGTTCGAAGGCTCTATTCGCTTCGTCTGTCTATTAGAAGGATATATCCTTTTTAACGAGTCTGTAAAGAGGAGCTATAATCTGTAAAAAGTCCTTAATAAACCGTCGATAGAAATTCGTAAATCCTAGAAAGCTAAGAACGCCTTTTACTGTTATTAGTACTTTCTAATTTATAATAGCCTATATTTTAGCTAGGTCTATCTATAAACCTTTCCCTACTTCTATAATAAACCTAAGGTACTTTGTAGACTGTACTTTAAATTCGTACTTATTAATATTAAGCTATAGCCTAGTATCTTAAAGCCTTTATATTACTTTATAGACATACTCGCGGTGCTGGTTACAGGTGCTGTCTATAAAGACTAAGACATCGTCGATATATACTAAGACAAAGTCGTCTAAGAACTCTTGAAGCATATGATTAATATACCGCTAGAAAGTACTAGGAGCATTTATAAGCCTAAAAGAGGTAATAAGCTATTTAAAAAGCCTAAAGCGTGTCTGGAAAGCTGTTTTCTACTCGTCTCTCTCCTTAATCTATATCTTATAAAAGATAGTAATAACATCTATTTTTATAAACTACTTAGCTTTCTCGATCTAGTTAAGTATCTCTTAGATTAAAGGCAAAGAGTAGCAGTCCTTATAGGTTAACTTATTTAGTACTCGGTAGTCGTAATAGAACTGTAGACCCCCTCCTAGCTTCTGTACGAAAAGTACTAGCGTAGCTGCTAGAGAGTTGCTTACTTAAATGAATTCCTTGTCTAGTAACTCTGTTAGGGTTTTATAGAGCACTAACAGCTCGTCTTATAACATGTTATAGAGTAGCCCTTAGGGGACTGTTTCTTCTAATCCGTTTTCGGTCTATAAGAGCTCGATACTATGATTAATTCCTTTATAATATACTAGTAACTTGTTTACTTTCTTCCTATTGAATACTAGATAGAATTCTAGGCTAATCCAGCTAGGTAGCTTCGTCCGTAGGTCCGTATACTTCTTTTCCGCTAAGGCTTTTATAATGTCTATAAGGCTTGCTATAAAGACTTATAGCTTCCGTTTTCGATCTATAAGAAAGTAGAAGACGGCCGCGCTTACTTACTTATAGGAGTAAGACCTTTCTAGCTTACTATAAACTTCTAACCTAGAGTCTTAGAAGAGCAAGCATCCCTTAGCAGCGTTAAGTAAAGCTCGCTCTCTCCTTAACTAAGATTTTCCTAGAATCATTTCATAGCCCTCGATCTTAGAGACTACGTAAGTATAAACCCGTTTCTGCTAGTAGCCTCTAATGTCTATACTAAAAGATACTACTTAGGATATAGCATCCTCTAATACTCCTTCTACTGACTATAAATGCCTTAGTATAATTTATATATAAGAGAGCTAATAGCAACGGATAAAACAGTCTAAAACAATTCTATAGACTAAACACCCTAAATCTACTAAGGCTTATAAAGTAGCTACCCTATTCACTAAAGCCGATATAAGAAGAGGTTTTTCGTCTATATATTCCTACTTAAAATGTCTCTAAGTATCTATTACTAACAACTCCCTTCGTCGCCCCTACCTACGCTTTCTAACAGAAGCTACTAGTTTTCCGAATCCGAGGAGACATCACCGTCTTCTTCTTCTAATTCTGGCGCTACTTCCTTAACCTCTGCCTTCTATTTACAGACCGAATCCGCTATTACAGGTCGCCTTAGTAGTCTATACAGACATTCTTAAACAAAATAACCAGTAGCTCCGCAGCGAAGACAGCGACTAGTACAAGCACGGTTGCTTCGTTCTTCCTAGGACACCTATTTAGCACGCTTAGTACTAGTTGTTAAGACTTTAGCAGGTGCTGGTTCCTAATCCATGCCCTCTACGGATGCCTTATAGGTGACTTTCGGTCCGTTAGCGATATTACCGCTTATTACCTACTATATAGTATCCGTCGAGCGTTTCTAAGAGGTCCGTAGTATTTCTAGGAGAGTCTAGGCCCTAGATCTTGATATTCGAACTTTATAAGCCCTTAAGCAGTCGTTCGTTTCTTTAATAATAGAGTAGTAAGACTCGAAGTTAGGTTAAGAAGGAACTATAATCATCGCCTTAACTAACTCGTCGCTAAGGATTCAGTCAAGAGACACCTTTTTTACGTTGTCCGGCTAAGATCCTCCTCTAGACTCTATAAGCAGGGCTTACTATTCTATAAAGACCTCTAGGAATAGTCTTAAGCCCTAGCAGAAGGATTCTAGCTTTCGTTACGCTCTTTCCTTAGCCTACAAGTCTCTAAATACAAACTCCACTCGACCTAAGAAATCACTACTATTAGCTAGCTCTAGCTTACCCTGTTCCCGTACCTATACTTCTATTCTACAAAGCGCCTTACCCTATAAGGATCCGTTAAGTGTCTAAAACTTAACATATTTAGTATATCTATAGTAGTTGACTTCGATTTTAGCTCGTACTTATTATAACCAAGCTTCTAGCTTATCCGAGTCTCCGTAGAATTCCAGTAGCAGAGGAAGAGATTTCCTAGGTTTATTATCGTTATAGATCATCTATAAGCGAGCTTCCTTATCCTTCTTTTACTCGTTCGTAATCCGTAGACGATCGTCCTCTTAGGCAGATGTTAACTGATTCCACTACTCTTAAACATACTATAGGAACTAGGCGGGTAGCTGATTCAACATACCGCCTTCTTATAGTTCTCCTATTGTCCGTAAGTTCTGTAAATGCCGTAAAATAGCCCGTAAGTTCCAGTGTTGCTGTAAAGGCCCTTAAGTTCCAGTGTTACTAAAATAGCCCGATATATTCCAGTGTTGCTATAAAGGCCCGTTATATTCTAGTGTTGCCAAAATAGCTCAATATATTCCAGTGTTGCTGTAAAGGCCCGTTGTTCTAGTATTAGTTTAAGAATCGAATCTAATGTTAGGACTTATAGCAAATACTAATGAATTAAACTACAGAGGTGTCTATATATAAGAAGATTCGATTATCCTTTCTAAGCCAGAGTCCTTACTAACTTATATACTTAGTTAACTTATTCTAGAGGGTTCTACTAAGGGTACTCTCGAAGGTTCTGTTACGTTCATACGTTGCTAAGCGAGGTCACGTGAATGCGTCGCTGGAGTACTCTAAGACTTATTCCACGGGTATAACCCTTAATATATACTACTATAATAAACGACGTAGTTAAGAGCTAATACTAAAAGAGAGGGATAAAGTCTACTTAGTATAAAAGAATATTAATATAAAAAGACTAAGTAATAAACTAGATTATAAAAAACTTAGACTATTTAAAATTAAATACGTTAAAGGACCTTTAAATTATAAATTAGTACTACTAAGGATAATAAACATCTACCTAGTATTCTATATATCCCTACTTAAACTAGTACTACTAGGAGCACTACTAGCCCTACTTATAGAAATTTAACTAGTAAATCTAAACACTAAGTATAAAGTTAAGAGGATTCTTAACTATAGACTTGTTAGAGGATAGGTTAGATATTTAATAAAATAGTTAGATTACCTATATTTAGAAAACACTTAGGAACCTAGAAAAAATATTAGCTAGTACTTAGAGGAACTTTAGAAGTTCTACTATCGAAACCTAAGTCTGCCTATATCGTATAGTTAGTAGGAAAGGACTTAAGAAAGACTAGGTTAAGGCCTAAAGCGAAGGCAGGGTCGGAGACGTCGGGCGTAGAGAGGGCGGCTAGCCTAGTAACCTCTTCTTCTATCTACTTCTTTTCTTCTTTCTTCTCTTTCTTCTTTCTTTCTAAATCTTTAGTAATATCTAACTTATTAAGCGAGTTAAGACTAGTAGCTATTATCTTTTAATACTTCTTATAGAGTTAGCGTTTTTGCTTCTTTAGTTAACGAATACGAGCTATAGCCTTAGCTATAATCGTATAACTCTTCTCCTCTTTATTATCTAGCTACTTAATCTAGGAGTCGACGCTCTCCTACTCGTTTACTACAGGTATTCGATTAATAATATAAATATTATAAGACTTGTTTATAGTAGTATAGCAACTATACTATAATAGCTTTAGTCTCTAGGACTAAAACACTCGTATTCCTTATTAGCGTTTTTATAACAGATATATAGAGCTATTTTCTTACTAGATAAATTAATTACTCTACTAAGGGCTTCGTAGTTAGTTCGTTATAGGGAACAGGGGGCATTTATATTAAAAAAGAAAGAAGGCTACTAGCCTTCTAATAATATTTCTTAGGTTATACTTAAGTATAGAGATATACTAAGCTAAGAAGGGGATAGTATTATAAATCACGTATATACGTGATAAGTGAAGACTAGGCAGCGTTCTAACAGGTTAAGTACTATTAGAATACTCTTATAGCAGATAGGGATCGGTTAAGTTAGCTAAGTAATCTAGGGATTTCCTTTAATTATAATCATATAATAAGAGTTCGCTAGACAGGGCAACAGGTCTAGCAGTCTAGCAGCGACGGAGCGACTAAGCTAGTACGAGGAAGGAAGCATCTATATAAGACTAGCACGTCTACTATTAGATAAGAGCTTCGTGCTTAACTTTAGTTATTAATCTTATTATCTTATTTAACATCTTTGATATAAGTAACGAGTTCACTTCTAAGTAAACAACCCGGCGTATTTATACTTCTTACTATATACTAACCTTCGAGACTAGTTATCTTTGTTTAGTTCAGTTGAGTTTCGTTACAGTTACGTACGCAACTACTTCGTCTCGTAAAAGCTGTTTACAGACGCTTATTAGCTCTTCCGAGCTCTGGCGGACCTAATCAAAGCTAGTACGTAGTATATAACCAAGCTCGATTTATATAGATAGAAGAGTTGTTAAGTTCTAAGGAAGTGTAGCTTAAGCGTAGTCTATAATCGGTATTAGTTTAGACTAGTTATTCTAATAGTAGTTTATAAACAGGCGAAGGCGTTAGTTAATCTACTAGTTTATATTCTTAGTTTAACTGTCGGTTTATACGTATACAGCTATAGATAGCTTAATCTTAGTCCCTAGGATTCGGTTAAACTCTTACTAGAACTCTAAGACGAATTATAGACCGCGGTTAGAGATAATAGTATCTAACAGTCTATAATAGCACTATACGCGGTTAAGGTAGATCCGCGTAGTCTTTTTTACGTCTATAGTCTTTAGGTAAGAGATAGAGACAGATCTCTTACTTAGCTAGTAGATAAAGATAATAATTATATCTATCCTAGACTTATTAGAAGGAAATTCCTTAAAATCAACTAATATATATTACTATAGGTGATCTAGGATAGGTAAGGGGTTAAGGAGTCTAAGGGGGGCGGTCTCGCGGCACGTAAGAGCGACGGTAGGTCTAGTAGTTATAGACGAATCGTTATATATCTAAACGAAGGTACAGCTAGTAGTAGCGGTCTATAACTAGCTTTAGAGTCTTAGATTATCTAGGGTAGGCTACTAAGACTTGATTATAAACCTTGCTTAGTAAGCGTACTTTAAGATCGTCGTCCTTAGGTAGGATAAGCTGTTCTTAGTATAGTAGGAGGCTGTTATAGATTGTCTAGCTAGGGCGTTCGTCTATAGCGTACTAGCGGAGAGTGTTAAGGCTCGTACTTATACGATTAGTCTATAGAATATTATTAATTAAGTTATATAGTCTATTAGCTACTCTAACAGGTGTAATATCTATAGAAGAGTCTAAGTCTAGGTTTATAATAATCTGCGAGTCGAGATTCTTAAGCTATAAGAGGACTTACGTATAAGTAGATATCTTTATTACTATTTAACTATCTACTTCTTAGTCCTAGTAAGTAAGGGAATCTACTCGATTCTGACTACTAGGCTTATAAGTAAATAGGAAGTTAAATCGAGAGAGGGTTTTAGCTTAGTAGGCTTATCAGCTAGATAAGGCTTTAGTTATTATAAAGTACTTAAGAGCTTTATAGTCTAAAACAACCTATACCTAATATAGAGACCCTTTAAGCTTAGGTCTCCAGGCTTCTAGAGAATATATAATAGCTAGTATCTCTTTATTATAAATCGAGTAGTTAATCTTAGTAGGTATTATTATCTTAGAGAAGTAAGCTATAAAGTACTACTCTTAACTAGGCTATAACTAAAGGAGTATACTACTAAGGACGCCGTCAAAGGAATCAGTCTTAACTATAGACTTATATTACAGATTAAAGTATATAAGAAGAGGTGTATTAATAAGCTAGGTCTTCAGCTTAGAGAAGGCGTTCTAATAAGCAGGTGTCTACTAAAACGGCTGGTCTTTACAAGTTAGAGCTGTTAACAGGTATATAACTTATCTATAGTTAAGAATAAACTTCTAGTAGAAGTTATAAAAGCTAAGAAAGGACTAAACACCGTAGACTATAATAGAGTATTCCTAGTTATAGATCGTTTCTATCTTTTCTAGGTCTACTTTAATTCTATTAGTACTTATATAGAAGCTTAGATACTTCGTATAAGTAACGTTAAACTCAGATTTCTTAATATCAGCTTATAAGCCAGCTTTACAAAGCTATAAAGGAACCTTATAGACGTGTTCCTAATAGTCTAGCTCGTTCTTAAAGTAAATAAGAATATTATTAAAGTAGATAGTATAAAAGTCGTCTAAATAGTTAAAGAGTACGTCGTTTATAAACCGTTAATATATTATAGGTCTGTTAGTTAGTTCGAAAGGTATAACTTTACACTTATAAGCTCTATAACAGGTCTAGAACGTTATTAGTTCCTTAAACTTAGAGTTAATCCGAATCTAGTAAAAAGCTTATTATATATCTAGCTTTATAAAGATATAAGCCTTACCTAGATAAGTAAGAGTTTCGTCGATTAATAGAAGAGGATACTAGTCCTTATAGGTTAAGTTATTCAGCTTATAGTAATTAATACAGAACTGTAGAAAGCTGTTAGACTTCTTAATAAAGAGAATCGAGGCTATAAAGAGAGCTTAGCTAGCTTTAATAAAACCTTTATAAAGGTTCTTAATAAGGTATTATTTTACAGCCTAGAGCTCGTCCGTTAACTAGTGACAGAGAGAGCTATAGAATAAGTCGTCTACGTTCTCGTTCGTAAGTTCGATCTTATAGTCGTATAAGCGACGAGAGAGAAGAGTATTAGACGCAGCTTTAGAGAAAACGTCTACGAGATCCTAGTAGGCTCTAGAGAGGCTTTCTTAGACTCGTAAGTCGTCTTTTTAATCTATAAGTTTTTTTTCTATTAAGTAATCGATCTTATAAAGAGAGGTACTAAAGGCTGTAGCTTTAGTACCTTATAGATTATAGTAATATATAGTAGCACCGATAACAGCGATGTCTACCAGTGGTAGGTCGAGGCGTATACGTTTCAGGCGCGCTATAGAGGCTTTATAGATATCTAAACCTATAAGAGCGCGGTTTATATTTCGTAAGTTATTTTAGTAGTCCTAGTACTCGCTATAACATACGGCTAGAGGTGTAGTAGACAGGCGCGCTAGAATCCGAGGGACTAGTAGCTCGTCGATAAGGCTTATAGATAGTTATAGGTCTTCCTAGTATTTATATACGACCTGTTCTTCTAAGGCCTAATTGCGGCAATCTACGTTAGCTTAGTAATCTAGGTTTAAGAGCTAAGTCTATAGGATCCTAGGATCTAGGAGACATAGCTAGACAAGGTTAGAAGAAGGAGAGAGATCTATAAGCTATATAAGTCAGCGCTGGCAGAGGTTAAGTTATATATTAAGCTAGTTAAACTATATATACCTAAGAATAAGGTCTTAATAGCTAGTATTAAGAAGGACTATAGAAACGTTGTACTATTTATAGCTATCTATATATAAGTAAAGAATAATATAGCGGTCTATAGACTATCGACTCTGTCTATTAAAGCTACGAACTATAATAGAAGTAGGAAGAGTATAAATAGTTAAAGAGAAGAAGTGAGCTAGCCTCTAAGCAAACTTTATACTAATAAGTATAAAGCTGTTTACTCTAGTATCAGCTAGAGTAGAGGTTTTAAATCCGTATCTATTAAAAACTAAGTTATAAGAGACTATAAACTGTTTTCCTCTAAGTAGCTAACTTAGATCGATAGCTAACTAGCTAGGACCTCGGTAAAGCAAGCCTAGAGGGGAGACTTTCTCTAGACTTGGTCGTTTTCTAACTATTCTAAGTCGGACGTAGGCTCTATAAGCTTATTAACGTCTATAATAGACTTAGAGTTCTTAGAGCATTCGCGAGCATAGTACCTAGTCCTCTTACACTTAAAGTAGGCGTTGTCCGGTTCCTTATAAGCAGGCGTTGGTTTACGTAATAGTCTATAAAGGCGAGGGGCTAAGGCAGGGAAGGTTATATAAAACGTAGTTTAAGTAGTAGTAAAAGTTCTAGCTAGGCAGGAGGTAGTAGTAGCAGTTATAGGCTAGAGGATAAGACGAGCGGTCTATAAGTTACTTCTACGAAGCTAAAGTCTTCGTAAGTTCTTATTAACAAGTCGACACTTCTTTGCTAGGGCTGTACTTATAAGTAGGACGTCTAAGAATAGTAAGACAGACTGTTATAGAGGTAGCGTAAGCTTATTATATAAGTCGGGCTATAAGTCGTCCGTCGAGATCTGTCTAGTGCTTATAAGGTATAAGAAGCGAGTATAGAAGGTTACGAAAGTCTCGTTATCTCTTATAATAAGCCGGCGGAATTCGATATAGGCGTTCTACGCTTTAAATAGGTTCTCTAGGATATCTATAAGATATATAATTATTTCTTTTATAGACTAAAACAGCTTAGGTCCCTTCTAGTAATAGAGCATAAGATGCTTCTAAGTAATATCAGCTATATAGTTAAAAACGTAAGCTATCTTTACTTCCTCTAGCTTAAACATAGAGGCGTTGATAAGGAACTTGTTCTTAATCTAGATCTTCTAGTTATTAAAGATTAGAGACAAGCTATCTGTTAGAGGCTTAGTATTCTTAAGCTTAACTATAAACGACCTATGTTATCTAGTTTTAGATAGGGTATTCTCTTATAGAGAGGTACGGATATCGTCTAGTTGTTCTCGTAGTAGGCAGACCTGTTTTAGAGCTATAGCGAGCTATTAAGCGTCCGTAGGCTAGTCGGCAGACATCGTTATAGACGACTTAGTTATAAGAACAGAGGGTATAGGTAGAAGAGCCCTAGGCTCTTATACGCGGTAGTAGGCGCGGGTACGCAGAGCTATATAAGACGTCGGTGGTATTTATAAGCGGTCTATATAGACTGTAGATGTCGTATTAGAATCGTAACAGATATTCTAATCCTTCTTAGAAGCAGTAGTAAATAGATAGAAGAAGAGAGCTTTAAATAATATAATAAACCTAATCTACTAGCCCTCTAGTAGTTATCCTTATCTATAGTATATATAGGTATAGTAGATAATTAGAGAAGTAAGAGGTAGTTTAATTAAAGATCTAAAGCTATAGAAGAGAAGAGAAGGAAAGAGGAGACTTCTAGAGGTCCTATAATATAGAGATAGCTAAGGAATCGATAAGTTATAGGAATATTAATCCGTTTATAGAAATAGTTCCTAGCCTAGGTAGGAATAGTTCTAGGCTAAGCTAGGAATAGCAGGCTTTGCAGACGCCGGCGAGCAGCCGTACGCGAGTCACGTGCTCGGCGGTGGCCAGGTCTGTAACATCTAGCTAGAAGATAAAAGAAAGTAAGGACTCCTTACCGAAGTAGAGAGTCGGTAGGGTTTTGGCTAGCTAAATAAGTTGATTCCTAGTAGGGTTAAGAAGTATTTTAAAATGTTTTAACTATTTATTACTAATAATTAAGTCTTACTATCCTAGATCTAGAATAATAAAGAGGCAGTTATAGATACGACGTCGATCTAGGTTTAGATATAGTCGTATAAACTATATTATCTAATACCTCGTTTTCTCACCGATTTAGAGTACTCTACGAGGACTTGGTTTTATCTTCCCTTTAAACAGTAGAAAAGGATTCGTATTCGAGTAGTAGAAGGTTTAGTATTATACTAGATAAGGATTAAAAGGTAGTCTTTTTAACTAAAGTAGTTATACCGACTAGCTTAGCTATATTAGCTATATATAACTCAGTGTTTTAGCGTTTTTCCTTATCTAGAGCTAGAAGATCTACTACTATTTTAACGAAGTTTATAGTTCTAACTTCTCTTAAGTATAACGGCTAAGTTTTATAGCTATAGTATAATCTTTTCCTATATATAGAAGAACTATTCTAACTCTAGTATCCCTCTAAGTATAGCTATACTTGAAAAGCGACCTCTAAAGTTAGTAAACGTTTCTCTAGCGTGATTCTTTCTACCTATCTACAAGGCTTAGAAGGCGTTCTATATATCCTCTATCTTATATCTAGTTAAGAAATATAAATCTAAAAGTTTAATTATATCTTAATAATTATAGAAAGTAATATAAATCGACTCGGACTTGTATCTAGGCTTAAGATAGTTCCTAGCAAGTCTAGTAGTTATTCCTTATATAAGAGCCTTTCGAGTTAGGCTTATATTATAATAATCGGCATTTACTAGTAGTCTGTCGTATACTAATATCTTCTATTATTAGTATATAGGTGATATACTATTATCTAAGAGTTTAATCTTTTCTATAATCTTGCTTTTAGTAGGTTAGAGAGGATTCGAGGTATCTTCGGAAGTAGGTAGAGTAGTCTACTATCGAGGGAAGGTATTAGAGGTAGGATCTCTTAAGTGAAAAGGGTCTCGCGTAGTACTTAGAGGCGAAAGAGGCTTAGGATCGATTTAGAGTAGATTCGTAGAAGTAAGTTAGAGTTCGCTTATTATTCTTTCTAACTATATAAACCGATTATTATTATCTTAAAGTTTTTCTTCTAAGACTTATACTATACCTCGTATCTAGTCTATATTAGAAAAGTCTCGGTTATCTTTAGAGTTTCAAGTAGGTTGCTTTTCTTTCTAAGACCTTTTGTTTTTAAGTATACGAATGTAGTTTATAGACCTTTTAGAGAGAGGTCTACTAGCTTCTCTAGTAGGTTACTTAACACTCTTAAGTAGAGCTTTAGAATTCGATATTTCGTATATCGATTTAAAAAGAGAGAGGAGGTTAAGAGGTAGATTCGAGAGCCTTCTAGGTAACTGTATATCGTCGACTATCTATATCTTATATAGTAATCCCTATATAGAGAGGGTTATTAGGAGACTTAGGAGTACTTAGCGTAGTCTACTTCTATTAACGTAGGAACCGCCTACGATTTTACTAGCTAACTATTTAGATACTAAACACCGGTATTACTAGCTGTCTAGGTAGTCTCTGATTACCTAGCTATTTAAGGTTATCGATGTACTAATCCGAATCTAAGCCGAATCGAATTCGAAGCAGATACGCTAGCGCGCTCGAGTGAGATATTATAACAGGCTGTCCCCGGCGGAGTCGAATTTGGTCTTTTAATATAACAGTACGAAACAGATACTACTACAAAAGAGGTATATAGAAGTACGTTCGATAGAATAATATATCTGAATACTAGGCTCTAATATAAAGGAAAAGACTAAATTCGTCTTTCTTAATAGAGAGAAGGCAGCTATTTATAAGAGGTTCAGATAATAGTAAGTCTAGAAGCTATCTAGCTTTTTCAAATCCTAAAATAATATCTATATCGTATTCTATTTAGTACGTAGACTTAGTAATTCTAATTCCGATTTTTTCGATTAATTCCTAATAGTTCTATTATAAATATAAAGCAGTCTAGTTTAACAAAGTATATAGTATATAAAACCGGTAGAGCGGAGCTATATTACGAATCACGTGCTAGCACGTGAATAAGTGAAGTCTAGGCAACGCTTTAATAGAATAAATACTATTATAACTCTAAAAGAAAGAAGAGATTAAATATAAAAGGATATATAATCCTAGGGATCTTATTACAGTTATATCACGTGACTCGGTTAGGAGCAGTTAGGTGATAGAGTCTAGTTTTAAGAAGCCCTAGAAATAGAGTCGGACTCTATCTTCGAGACTCCTACTAAGTAGGACTCTAATATAAACGAAGGTTCTATATAAGACTAGTACATCTACTATTAGATAGAAGCTTCGTACTTAACTTTAGTTATTAATCTTATTATCTTATTTAACATCTTAGATATAAGTAACGAGTTTACTTCTAAGTAAATAACCTAGCGTATTTATACTTCTTACTTATATACTAACCTTTAAGACTTAGTTATCTTTGTTTAGTTTATTTAAGTTTTGTTATACTTTAAGCACCTGCTTAGAAGTTTAGTCGCTATAGCCCTAGTAACCCTCGCCGTAGTAAGCCTAAATACTAGTTAAGTTAATATTATAGGAATATCTAGAAGTGTAATCGGAAGAACACCTACTAGTATATAATTAACTAGGAACGACGATAATATTAGTATACTAGACGCTTCTAAGCTTTATAAGATCGAAGCACTTAAATCTATTAAAGTTAAGATACTAGATACGTATTATAGGAAGCGAAAGGAACTTAACTTATTCCTTCTCTAAATAGATATCTACTTTAACTTTAATTCTAATAAATTTAAAAGTAATTATAATTTATAAACTATCTTCGCTATCTCCTACCTTAGGGGATTAGCGTTAGAATAGGCTTAGCTATACTTAGAGAACTTCTTTAAGAATAAAGATAAAGATAGAAAGATAGAATTAACTAAGATTATATTTAAATCTTAGAGAGGATTTAAGATAACTATTAGAAAAGTCTTTAAAGACTTTAATATAATCTAAACTACTATATATAAACTTTTAGAATTATACTAAACTAGATTAGTAATAGATTATACTAATAAATTTTAACGTTATAGAACGAAGTTAGAATAGAATACTATTACTCTTATAAAACTCTTTTATAGAGAACTAAAAGTATATATTTATAAGAAAATAGCTAAATAGAATATATAATTCTTAACTATTATAAGTATAATTAAGGAAGTTATCTAGTTAGATAACCGCTTATACGAATTTAGGAAGAGTAACTCTAAGTATAGAGAAAAGAGTAAGAGCTTAGAAAAGTAGAAGTACTCTTATACTAAACATAGTAAGGAGGTAAACGCTATATAAAAGAAAACCTTTCTAAAGAAAGAAGAACTTTCTTAAGAGAAGTAAAATCGTTAATATAAGTAGAACTTATATTATAACTATAGCCTCCCTAGCTATAGAGTAAATAAGTATAGTAAGAAGAAAGACTCTAAGAGAAAGAAATAAATTAATACTACTATTTAATAATAGGTAGCCTTAACTAATTATATTAAACTTATAGATAAGGAACTTAAAGTACGAGGATATAGAACCTAGATTAAAGATAATAAAGAATTTAGTAGTATATAAAATACTAATAATAATAGAGATCTACTCTTTAAAGAAAATTATAATATATAATTAGTAGAGGTATTTAAGTAATATCTTTAAATAAAATATAAATTACTATTATTAACTAGTTTATTAAAAACATTAGACTTATCTTCTAGCTTAGAAGAAGAAGTTAGAAATAAAGACCTTAAAGTTAGAGAAACTTAGGCCTTTCTTAGAACCTTTAAATAAGGAAATTAATAAGTATATATTAATAACTAGAAACTAGACTTCTAGAGTTCTTATACTATATAAGAAGTTAATCTAACTATCTTAATAATATATATAGTTATAAGAAATAACTCTAAAATAATAACTCTAGTTAGTCTAATTACTAGGCGAGAAACTATTAAAAGAAAAGAACTAGAACACGAATAATAACTAATTAAGAAAACTAGTTATCTTAAAGTAAAGAACGTATAAAGAATATATAATATTTTAGATAAGATTAGTATATAGATATAGCAAGTCCTAATAGGATTTAAGAGATAGATTAAAACCTCTTTTCTTAGAATACTACTTAAAGATATTATACTAAAAGAATTTAAATAATATATTATAGTTATATTAATTAGAAATAATAGACTAGTATTTAAAAAATATAACTTATAATAGCTATTTAGTATACTCTTCTAAGAATAGAGAGAGCTTAATATAACTAGATAGGCTAAAACAGAGCTAAAAGAATTTTACTATCTATTAATAGAAGAACTATAGTTTATAAAAACAGTTTAGAAAACAATAGTATAATAGATACGATATAAACTAAGTCTAACTATAGACTAGTTATTATAGAAACGATTCAAAGGAATTTTACTAGAACCTACTAGAATAGTAGAATATTATTAGATATATAAGATAGCTTTATCTAATAAAGAAGAAGTAATATTCTTTCCTTAGTCTTAGATTTAAGCAGTTAGAAAGATGAATTTAAAAGACTATATATTTAGAGTTTAATATATAAAGCTAGAAATAAGTATACTTAAAGCTACTTTAGATTATCTATAACGTGGTTTATTAGAACCTGGCGTATATTAGGACCTGGCGTACTTTTCCTTAGTATTTAACTTTGAATATTAATAAATTAATTATAATATATTAAATTAACTATAACTACTTAGAATCCGAAGAATTAGACATATCTACATCTATTTAACAAGTTCGTATATTATAACCAGCTTTTCTATAAGTACTATAACGCTGTCTAGACGATTACCTCTTCTTCTTATTACCTCTCTCTATACGTAAGTTACGTCGTACTTACTTATTAACGTCCTTTTAAGTTAAAAGATCTTAGACATCCTCTACTATAAGTGCCCTCTCTTAATATACACGAGTCTTTTTAGCTCTACGGCGTTTGCTTAAGACTTTATTCGCTGCTCGAAGAGTACGTACTTCAGTAGATAACAAGGTTATCTCATAGGCTATTTACTCTATACCTTTTACTAATACAGCAACTGTCTTAAATAGTAGAGTCGGCGAGCTCCTCTAGTAACAGGTAATCCGTTTCTAAACAAGAGTCGATTATAAGAGCGCTTTAGTAGGGTTTAAGAGAGTCTAGGAGATCTAAGTATTAGAATTAGTAGTAGAGAGTCTTAGAGGAGTTAGAGTCCGTAACCTTACGTCAAGCTTTAAAAGTACTACTTATAGGTTAAAAGGCACTAGGCCAGCTCTATAGAATCCAGCTTAAGCGTTCTAGACTGTTATTAATTCTTTATATACTACTATAAAAGCTAAAAAGAACTCTACCTTCGTAATATAGTTAATATAGACTTTAATAAACGTCTTAATCTACTAACTATACACCTGCTTTAATATACTAAAGCACCTAATATTAAGTAGTTAGGTTATATAAGATAAGTAGAGAGGTAGTCTAAGAGTTATAATATTATATACTTTATAATACTCTTAAAATTCAGCCGATTTATAACTCTTATACCTATCTAATACTAGTATTTGATATAGACCCTTTATACGACTAGTAGTATGTTTATCGAAGTATTTTAGCTATTCTAGACCTATCTTATTATTTATCTATCTATTACTTATTAGTTTAATAACCTAGTTATATAGGAGGCCGCTGTCTATATACTAATTCGTAAGATAATTCTTCTCTTAGACGACTAAAAATAGAGAGACATTCTAACTCTTACTATTAATATAAGCAATTACTATAGCCTATTCCCGATTATCTAGCTAAACTGCCTTATCTCTACTACGTCGATCTACACGTATAACAACTATTATAGAGTAAATCATACCTATTATAAAGCCTGTTTTATCGAAGTTATAGAAATCGTAATCTAAAACACTATATTTCGCTCTTATATTTTATATAAGTTAGAACCACGTACTAATTAGGTTAGTATCTTCGTATAAGGCCTTTTAGAAGTCGTAAACGCGATTAAAACGCGTCTTTAACCCTAGTTATTATTATATAAATCGATATGTCTAAAGCTTACTAACGCGTTTCTCTCTCTATAATTTAAGGATATAATTTACTATATCTTCTATACTAGCTAGCTAGGGTATAAACCCTCTAGAATCTAAGTTAAGTATGTTCTAAAGAATTACTTCCTTCTTAAGTTAAGTTAATTTAATATTTACTAGCCGTCGTTCTAGGAGAGGAAGTTAGCCGTTTATTCTATAGTAAAGGCTAGTTTTAGAGACTTTGTAGATTTTTATAACAGCTTAACAACTAAGCTTTTTAGATAATCGGATAGCCTCGATAGCTAAGATGATTCGAGCTTCTTAAGTTTAAATTTCTATTAGTAGTTGTTAAGATAACACGTGTTAAAATAATAAAGTAGAGAAGATAGGAAAAGTACGCCAGGTCCTGATATACGCTAGGTTCTAATAAATCACGTTATAGATAATTACTAAAACGATTTATAAAAGGGATTCCTAAAACTATAGGAATCGTAGAATATAGATTAGTATATAAGGTAGTATATATTAATAAGGAAAGAGTAAGATTCTTTCTATAATATAAGAATAAGAAGAGAAAGAATTATAATCGAGAAAATCGATCTTTCGAAGTCTAATATATTAAAGTAAAGTTAAATACTACTTTAAAAGAAAGATAGTTAGTAATAACTATAGAAATATAAGAGAAGAAGTTACGAGTTATAATAGACTTAGAAGTAATAAGTAACTTTATTTCTCTAATAGCTTAAGAGAAGCTAAACGTTCTAATTAAAGGAATAAGACTATATTACCTAGGAGTAGTTAATAGAATAGATATTATATACTAAAATAAGATTATTAATTAGTAAACTATTCTAGCAAAAGTTAATATTAAAGAATACTATTTAGATATATAATTTAATATTATTAAAATAGAGAGTAAGGAAGTAATACTTAATATATTATAGATTTAGAAATATAATCTAGAAATCGATTAAAAAGCTAGAATAATAACCTTTAGTTAATATAAATACATAGGTTCGCGTTTATAACTTTAAGGCTAGAATAAGATTAGCGTTACCTCTTCTAAAGCACTAGAACATCTTGTCTAAGGTCTTCTATAGGTTAATAAAAAAGCTAATAACAAAATACCTATATAGTATAAAGAATTTATAAAATTATTCAAAGACCTAGAAGATATATATACTCTTCTTAAATATTAGCTATAGAATTATAAGATTAAATTAATAGAGGGTTATAATCTTAAGAAGTAGAAGCTTCGACTATATAACTAGAATAACTTAGCTTTATTAGAAAGTTATATCTAATAAGGAATAAAGAAGAGATATATTTAAAAATCTAAATCACTTATCTCTTTAAATATACTTATTATTAAGAAAAAGGACGATCTAAATAGACAAGTATATATTAATTATAGAGAATTAAATAATATAATAATTAAGAACGCTTATCTATTACTAACTAGCTAGTACTTATAAGATAAGTTAAGCTAGGTAAAGAAATTTATAAAACTAGATTAATAAAACGTCTATAGATTAATTAGAATTAAGATAAGCTATAAATAGAAGACTACGTTTATCTTACTATTAGAACTTTATAAGTATATAATAATATCTTTTAGTTTAACTAATATACTAGCTACTTATTAGAGATAGAATAATAGTATTCTAGAGGATCTTTTAGAAGTAACTGTTATATATTACCTAGATAATATATTAATTTTCTTAGAGAATCTAGAAGAATATAAGAGCTATATAAAGGAAGTCTTATAAAGACTTACTAAAGTAGACTCTTATCTAAAACTCTTAAAATATAAGTTTAAAGTTAAAAGAACTCTCTTTCTAAGATAGGTATTTAGCCTAAGAAAAATAGAAATAGATCTAGAAAAGATTTATATAGTTATTAAATAGGAATTACTAAAAAACGTTAAAGATATATAATCCTTTCTAAGATTTACTAATTTCTATTAACTATTTATTAAGGACTATATAAAGATTATAAAACCTATATTAATACTAACTAGAAAAGCTATAGCTTTTATCTAAGATAAGAAGGCTAAAAAGGCCTTCTAGGAAATCAAAGAACGGTTTATAGTAAAACCTATTCTATATAATTTTAATTATAAAAAACTAAGTATAATAGAAATAGACGTCTTAAATATAGTAGTAGGCGCTATATATCTATAACTAAATAAGATAGGAAAACTTATATCTATAGTATATTTCTTAAAAACTTTTAATATAGTATAATAGAACTATAGTATTTATAATAAAGAACTTATAACTATTATTCTAGCTCTCGAAGAATAGAGGATCTACCTCTAAAGTACGTCGTACCTAGTAATAGTACTTACTAATTATCTAAACCTAAAGACGTTTACTATAACTGAGGAACTTGTTACTAGACGCCTAGCTAGGTAGTCTAAAACTTTAGTAGGATTTAAAATAATTATTTAATATATTAGTAGAATAAGTAACACTTAAGCTAATACTCTAAGCTAGAAACTAGGCTATAAGAAGAATAAAAAATACGTTAATATAGTAATATTAAAGTATAACGAAAACAGCGACTTAGTATCTACTATATATAAAATAGTAGTAATAAATAATATCTAAATAGATAAAATTTAGAGTATTTATAAAGGTTATAATTAGTATATAAAAGGGAAACTATAGGTTCCTAGCTTATATATAAAAGAGTTCGTATAAGAATACTATACTATGCTCGCTTATAGCTACTAAGGAATTCGTAGAACCCTCTAGTAGATAAGATAATACTACTATATTAATCAGTTATCTACGATAGTTAAGGAAGTAATAGTAGAATATAATACCTATACTAGGAATAAGACTTCCTACTATACTTCTTATAGATAGATAAACACTACTTTAATACTATAAATACCTTAGAAATTAATATCTATAGATTTTATTATTAAATTACTAAAATCTAAAGACCTAATAATAGGAGTTAAATATAACGTAATCCTAGTTATTATAAAATAACTTATAAACTATATAATTCTAATAGTATATATAGAGTTAAGTATAGCTAAGGAATTAGCATTCGTATTCCTTAGAGAAGTAGTTTTAAGATATAGACTACCTAGAGAAATACTCTTAGATAGAGATAAGCTCTTTATCTTAAAATTTTAAATTACTCTTATAAAACGATTAGGTACGAAAAGGAAGCTTTCTATAGCTTTTTACTCTTAAATAAACAGAGGAAATAAACAGATAAATTAAGTAGTTAAAATATACCTTTATTATTATATAAACTACTAATAAGATAACTAGGTAGAACTACTACTCTTAGTATAGTTTACCTATAATAGTTTAGTAATAGAAATAATACTTATTATACTATTCTATACTAATTATAGATATAAATTATTAGTATATTAAGAACTACTATCTACGACTATTGATAATTAACTTACTTATATTTAGGTCTTAAAAATTAAGAGGTTATATAAAGAACTTATAAAAGACTTATAGTTTATTACTAAAAGAAACGTATACTACTATAATAAACGACGTAGTTAGGAGCTAACGCTAAAAGAGAGGGATAAAGTCTACTTAGTACAAAAAAACATTAATATAAAAAGACTAAGTAATAAACTAGATTATAAAAAACTTAGACTATTTAAAATTAAATAAGTTAAAAGACCTTTAAATTATAAACTAGTATTACTAAAGATAATAAACATCTACCTAGTATTCTATATATTCTTACTTAAACTAGTGCTACTTATAACAAACCTAATCTACTAGCCCTCTAGTAGTTATCCTTACCTATAGTATACACAGGTATAGCAGATAATCAGAGAAGTAAGAGGTGGTTTAATTGAAGATCTAAAGCTATAGAAGAGAAGAGAAGAAAAGAGGAGACTTCTAGAGGTTCTATAATATAGAGATAGTTAAGGAATCGATAAGTTATAGGAATGTTGATCTGTTTATAGAAATGGTTCCTAGCCTAGGTAGGAATGGTTCTAGGCTAGGCTAGGAATAGCAGGCTTTATAGACGCTGGCGAGCAGCTTGTAACGAAACTCAACTGAACTAAACAAAGATGACTAAGTCTCAAAGGTTGGTATATAGTAAGAAGTATAAATACGCCGGGTTGTTTACTTAGAAGTGAACTCGTTACTTATATTAAAGATGTTAAATAAGATGATAAGATTAATAACTAAAGTTAAGTACGAAGCTCCTATCTAATAGCAGACGTGCTAGTCTTATATAGATGCTTCCTTCCTCGTGCTAGCTTGCTAGCTTGGTCGCTCCGTCGCTACTAGACTGCTAGACCTGTCGCCCTGTCTAGCGAACTCTTATTACGTGATTATAACCAAAGGAAATCCCTAGATCGCTTAGCTAACCTAACCGATCTCTATCTGTTATAAGAGTTTTCTAATAGTGCTTAACCTATTAAGACGCTACCTAGTCTTTACTTATTACATATGTATATGATTTGTAATACTATCCCCTTCTTAGCTTAGCGTATCCCTACGCTTAAGTACGACCTAAGAAATATTATTAGAAGGTTAGTAGCCTTCTTTCTTTTCTAATATAAATGCCCCTCGTTCTCTATAATAAACTAACTACGAAGCCCTTAGTAGAGTAATTAATTTATCTAGTAAGAAAATAGCTCTATATATCTGTTATAAAAACGCTAATAAGGAATACGAGTGTTTTAGTCCTAGAGACTAAAAGCTATTATAGTATAGTTGTTATACTACTATAAACAAGTCTTATAATGTTTATATTATTAATCGAATACCTATAGTAAACGAGTAGGAGAGCGTCGACTCCTAGATCGAGTAGCTAGATAATAAAGAGGAGAAGAGTTATACGATCATAGCTGAGGCTATAGCTTATATTCGTTGACTAAAGAAGTAAAAACGCTAACTCTATAAGAAGCGTTAAAGGATGATAGCTGCTGGTCTTAACTCGCTTAACGAGTTAGATGCTGTTAAAGATTTAGAAAGAAAGAAGAAAGAGAAGAAGGAAGAAAAGAAGCGGATAGAAGAAGAGGCTACTAGGCTAGCCGCCCTTCCTACGCCCGACGTCTCCGACCTTACCTTCGCTCTAGGCCTCGACCTAGTCTTTCTTAAGTCCTTTCCTACTAACTATGCGATATAGGTAGACTTAGGTTTCGATGGTAGAACTCTTGAAGTTCCTCTAAGTACTAGCTGATGTTTTTTCTAGGTTCTTAAGTGTTTTCTGAATATAAGTAATCTAACTATTTTATTAAATATCTAACCTATCCTTTAATAAGTCTATAGTTAAGAATCCTCTTAACTTTATACTTAGTATTTAGATTTACTAGTTGAATTTCTATAAGTAGAGCTGGTAGTGCTCTTAGTAGTGCTGGTTTAAGTAGGGATATATAGAATACTAGATAGATGTTTATTATCCTTAGTAGTGTTAATTTATAATTTAAAGGTCCTTTAACGTATTTGATTTTAAATAGTCTAAGTTTTTTATAATCTAGTTTATTACTTAGTCTTTTTATGTTAATATTCTTTTATACTAAGTAGACTTTATCTCTCTCTTTTAGTATTAGCTCCTAACTACGTCGTTTGTTATAGTAGTACGCGTTTCTTTCTACTATAAATTGTAGGTCTTCTATAAGTTCCTTATATAGACTCTTAATTTTCGAGACTTAAATACGAGCAAGTTAGTTATTAATAGTTGTAGATAGTAGTTCTTAATACACTGTTAATTTATATCTAAAATTAGTGTAGAATAGTATAATAAGTATTATTTCTGTTACTAAACTGTTATAAGCGAACTGTGCTAAGGGTAGTAGTTCTACCTAGTTATCTTACTAGTAGTTTATATAATAATAAAGGTATGTTTTAACTACTTAATTTATCTGTTCGTTTCCTTTATTTATTTAAGAGTAGAAAGCTGTAGATAGCTTCCTCTTTATATCTAATTGCTTTATAAGAGCGATTTAGAATTTTAAGGTAAAGAGTTTATCTCTATCTAAGAGTATTTCTTTAGGTAGTTTATGTCTTAAGACTACTTCTCTAAGGAACGTAAATGCTAATTCCTTAGCTATACTTGATTCTATATATACTATTAGAATTATATACTTTATAAGACGTTCTATAATAACTAGGATTATGTTATATTTAACTCTTATTATTAGATCTTTAGATTTTAGTAATTTAATAATAAAATCTATAGATATTGATTTCTAAGGTATCTATAGTATTAGAGTAGTATTTATTTATCTATAAGGAGTATAGCGGGAAGCCTTATTCCTAGTATAGGTATTATATTCTACTATTACTTCCTTAACTATTATAGATAACCGATTAATATAGTAGTATTATCTTATCCTTTAGAGGGTTCTACGAATTCCTTAGTAACTGTAAGCGGGTATAGTATAGTATTCTTATATAAACTCCTTTATATATAAGCTAGGAACCTATAGTTTCCCTTTTATATACTAATTATAACCTTTATATATATTTTAAATTTTATCTATCTAGATATTATTTATTACTACTATTTTATATATAGTAGGTACTAAGTCTCTATTCTTAAGAGTTTTTAAGATTATAATCTTTTTATACTCTTTATTTCTCTTATATCTAGGTTTTTAACTAAGAGTATTAGCTTAAGTATTTAATATTCCTTTTATATATTAAATAATAATATTAAATCCTTTTAATATTTCTAACTATCTAGCTAATTATCTTATTATAAGTTTCTTAGTTGTTATAAATATCTTAAGATTCTTATAGTTAGATAAAACTGTAACTAGGTGTTTTACTAACTATAAATAGATTTTCTAGTATTCTAAAGTTAATACTATAGTAAGTAATTCCTTATTAAAGATGCTATAGTTTTGTTATACTAGGTTAAATGTCTTAGAATAATATATAATAAGTATAAGTTTTCCTTTGTTATTTAGCTATAGGTAAACTATACTTACTACTATATCTAAGGCGTCTGTTTTAATTATACTAGGCTTGTCTATATTGAAATTATATAGAATAGGTTTTTCTATAAACTTTACTTTGATTTTCTAAAAAGTATTCTCTACTTATTTATTCTATATAAATTTAATAGCTTTTTTAACTAGTTCTAATATTAGTTTAGTAATCTTTATATAGTCTTAGATAAATAGATAGTAAAAGTTTATAAATCTAAGAAAGGACTATATATCTTTTATATTCTCTAGTAATTTCTAGTTTAAGATGTTCTAGATCTTTATTAGATCTATTTCTATTTTCTTTAAGCTAAATACCTATCTTAGGAAAAGGGTTTAAGTTACTTTAAACTTATATTTTAAGAGTTTTAACTAAGAGTTTACTCTTATAAGTTATTATAAAACTTCTTTAATATGTTCTTTGTATTCTTCTTCTTTTTCTAAGAAGATTAATATATTATCTAGGTAATAGATTATTATTACTCTTAGAAGATCTTTTAAAATTTTATTATTTTATTTCTAATATATAGCTAGTATATTATAAAGTCTAAATAGTATAACTATATATTTATAAAAGCCTAATAATAAGGTAAATACTATCTTCTATTTATCTCTAACTTTTATTTATATAAGTTTATAAGTGTTTTATTAATCTAGTTTTATAAATTATACTACTTTGCTTAACTTATCTTATAAGTATTAGCTAGGTAGTAGTAGATAAGCGTTCTTAACTATAGTATGATTTACTTCTTAGTAATTAATATATACTCTCTTATCTAGATCGTCTTTTTTCTTAATAATAAGTATATTTAAGGTAATTAGTAACTTAGATCTTCTAATATATCTCTTCTTAATACCTTCCTTTATATAACTTTCTATTCTCTATAGGCTTTTCTAGTTATATAACTAAAGCTTCTACTTTAAGAGGTAATAACTCTTTTTTAATTTAATCTTATAATCTTATAAGTGATATTTTAGTAAAGCTTATAAGTCTTCTAGGTTTTTAAACAAAGCCTTAAATTCTCTATACTATATAGGTATTTTATTATTAGCTAGTTTACTAACCTATAGAGGACCCTAGGCTAGGTATCCTAGCGTTTTAGAAGAGGTGGCGCTAACCTTGTTCTAGCCTTATAGTTATAATTATAAACCTATATAATTATATCGACTAAAGGTTATTATTTAAGCCTTCTAATTAATATCTAGATTATGTTCTTTAATCTATAGTATACTAAGTATTACTTCCTTACTCTCTATTTTAATAATATTAAATTATATATCTAAGTAGTATCTTTTAATAGTAATCTCTATTAGAATAGTTTATTAATTAATAATTCTATCCTAGTATATAATATCTATTCTATTAACTACTCCTAAGTAGTATAGCTTTATACCTTTAATTAGGATGTTTAGCTTCTTCTAAGCTACTAAGGAAAGAAAATTACCTATTACTCTTAAATTAATTAAGACTTAGAGTTCCTTTCCTCTAATCTTCGCTATTACTATAAGTTGATTTTCTCTAGAGGTAGTATTTAATTCTCTAATTATTAGTTAGTAGAGCTCTTTCTATACTAACTCTGTTTCTTAGTCTATATTATATTTGTTTATCTCTTAGAAGATTATACTAAATAATTTTCTACTTCTTAATTCTTAAAATATTACTTTAACTTTTCTAACTAAAGTAACTATAGTATACTAGCTTCCTATTTCTAGTATAGCTTCCTTATTATTAGGTAGCGTACCTAAAAAACTAGGTTTAGAGCGTTCTATAAAGTTATTAGAACCCTGCTATTACTATAAGCTAGTTTCCTCTTATAGGTCTACAACTATCTAAATATCTCCTATCTTAGGTATACTAGATAGCTTACTAGATACTACTTATTTTAGTCTAGGTTTTTTAAATTCGATAGTTTCCCTTCTAGTAATAAGGCTTACTAAAGTTATTCTATCTTATTTATTCTAAACTATTTTATAAGTAGTTAAAATAGTAGAGTTAATTCCTTAAGTAGAATATAAGCTTTAGAAATTAGGTTTCTAGTTTTCTATATATACCTATCTATTCCCTCTTTTAAAGGTTCTAATAAATGCCTATATTTCGTCTTATTTAGGCTTATATATTCCTAGATCTACCTCTAACGAGTTAGATATCGATTCTAATAACTCTAATAAACTCGTTAATAATAGTAATTTATATTCTACCTAAAGAGGTAATTTATAATCTATTTCTAACTATATATTATAATATTCTTTAAGTAATAGATCTCTATTATTATTAGTGTCTTATACCTTACTAACTTATGTCTTAATTTCTTTATTTAACTATAAGTATATAATACCTGCTGTTATATCTATAGCGTCTGTTTTAATTTACGTACTATAACCTCTAACCTTAAGTTCTTCGTCTATAAGTTTAATTTTTTCTAGTAAAACTACTTCTTTTTAGATAGTAACGTTAGCTTGTTTCCCTTTAGAGTCTTTCTTCTTACTATACTTATTTACTCTATAACTAAGAAGACTATAGTTATAATATAAGTTCTACTTACGTTAACGATTTCGCTCTTTCTAGGACAGTCCTCTCTTCTAAGAGTTTTCTTTCTTAGATTCCTTCCCTAGAACCTATAATTTCTAAGTAGTATTAATTTCTATAAAATCTCTATAATCTTTTCATCTACTCTTTCTATATTAATAACTATAACTTCCTTTCTTCTCTAGATTCCTTTTATATATATAGTTATTAATCTTAATTATGTTATTTATTAATTTATTTAACGTGTCTAGAAAATCTTCTTATACGAGTTTATCCTTTATATTATCTTTAAGCCTATAATAGAATTGTTTATATAATACTTTATCGTTCTATCTTATCTATATAGAGTACTATTAAAATTATAAGGTATATTTAACAGCTAAACCCTTTTACTTAAGCGTATATAAAGCTTTAACTACCTTCTTTTTTATATTAATATCCTTAAAAGCCTAGTTAATTCTATCTCTAAACCTTTAAACATTTCTAAACAAATCTCTTATTTTCTTAGATATTTAAAGAGAGACTTTTTCTTTAACTATCTTATTTATCTAGTAGTCTTCTAGGTATAGTTCTAACTAGTTATAAGCTACCCCTTTAAGATAGGTAGATAACTATATAATCTAATTAGTTTTATTTCTAAACTAAGTATAATAAAAGTTTAAGTAGAGAGAAGCTTTTATTAAGAACTTAGCTAGTTTCTTAGGTAAGCCATCGAATAGCTTCGGAATCGGAAGTTTTACTTCCTCTTAAAGAGTAGTAACTAGTGTAACTAGGAGGTCCGCAGCTAGCTTTAGTAGGGTGGTTCTTAGAGTAGAAGAGGTTACTAACATAGTAGCGATCTTACTTCTAAGTAGGTGCTTAACGTATAACGAAACTTAACTAAACTAAATAAAGATAACTAAGTCTCGAAGGTTAGTATATAGTAAGAAGTATAAATACGCTAGGTTGTTTACTTAGAAGTGAACTCGTTACTTATATTAAAGATATTAAACAAGATAATAAGATTAATAACTAAAGTTAAGTACGAAGCTCCTATCTAATAGCAGACGTACTAGTCTTATATAGATGCTTCCTTCCTCGTGCTAGCTTACTAGCTTGGTCGCTCCGTCGCTGCTAGACTGCTAGACCTGTCGCCCCGTCTAGCGAACTCTCATCACGTGATTATAACCAAAGGAAATCCCTAGATCGCTTAGCTAACCTAACCGATCCCTATCTGCTATAAGAGTTTTCCGATAGTACTTAACCTGTTAGAACGCCGCCTGGTCTTCACTTATCACGTGTGCACGTGATTCGTAACACAGCTGTACGTGAGTTACGTGCTCAGCGGTGGCCAGGTCTATAACATTACCCCCCCCTTTAAGTAGAGCTCGCCTACGAGCTCTAAACCTACTACTCTATAGGTAATTTATCCTTATCCTTATAATATTCCAGCTCGTCTATACTATCTTCCTAGCTCTATAACTATTCTACTAAGTACCTAGGAGGCCCTGGAAGAGAAGGATTTAGAGCGTGAAACTCTTAAAGCTTATATAGACAGCTTATAAAGTCAGAAGCTAGGTACTAGGCCGGGTCTAGCTTACTTTATATCTATTAAACCCGGTATTATAATTTTCTATAATAGCTTCTAGAAGCTAGTACTTAGTCTACATCCTATTCGTTATACCTGTTAACTATAATAGGTAGTCCTAGTTCCTATAGCTAGCCTAGTAGCGGATTGTTAAGAGCTTTACAAAGCTTGTTTATAGAGATTATAAGCTATATTTTAATTATTAGAGACAGGTCGACCTAGAAAGCGTTTCTAACCTTTTCTAGGACTATATATAGACTAGCTATCTACTAGTCGAGCTTATAGCTTAGGCGGTCTATATTCTACGTCTTTGTCGATATATAGACCTTGTCGCCTATAGCAAAGTCTACTAGTCGCCGGTGCTTGTTTGCTTGCTTATACTAGTGTTTCTAAGCAGCCTCGATTCTCTTATAAGCGGTTTCCTAGGCGCTGTATATATAGGTTACGTACGCAACTGCTTCGTCTTATAAAAGCTGTTTACAGACGCTTATTAGCTCTTCTAGGCTCTAGTAGACTTAATTAAAGCTAGTACGTAGTATATAACCAAGCTCGATTTATATAGATAGAAGAGTTGTTAAGTTCTAAGGAAGTGTAGCTTAAGCGTAGTCTATAATCGGTATTAGTTTAGACTAGTTATTCTAATAGTAGTTTATAAACAGGCGAAGGCGTTAGTTAATCTACTAGTTTATATTCTTAGTTTAACTGTCGGTTTATACGTATACGGCTATAGATAGCTTAATCTTAGTTTCTAGGATCTGGTTAAACTCTTACTAGAACTCTAAGACGAATTATAGACCGTGGTTAGAGATAATAGTATCTGACGGTCTATAATAGCGCTATATATAGTCGAGGTAGATCCGCGTAGTCTTTTTTACGTCTGTAGTTTTTAGGTAAGAGATAGAGACAGATCTCTTACTTAGCTAGTAGATAAAGATAATAATTATATCTATCCTAGACTTATTAGGAGAGAATTCCTTAAAATCAACTGATATATGTTACTATAGGCGATCTAGGATAGGTAAGGGGTTGAGGAGTCTAGGGGGGCGGTCTTATAGTACGTAAGAGCGACGGTAGGTCTAGCAGTTATAGACGAATTGTTATATATCTGAATAAAGGTACAGCTAGTAGTAGCAGTCTATAACTAGCTTTAGGGTCTTAGATTATCTAAGGTAGGCTACCGAGACTTGATTATAAACCTCGCTTAGCAAGTATACTTTAAGATTGTTGTTCTTAGGTAGAACAAGCCGTTCTTAGTATAGTAGGAGGCTGTTATAGGTTATCTAGCTAGGGCGTTCGTCTGTAGCGTACTAGCAGAGAGCGTCAAGGCCTATACTCGTACGATTAGCTTATAGGATATCGTTAATTAAGTTATATAGTCTGTCGGCTACTCTAATAGGTGTAATATCTACGGAAGGGTCTAAGTCTAGGTCTGTAATAATCCGTAAGTCGAGATTCTTAGGCTATAAGAGGACTTGTATACGAGTAGATATCTTTATTACTATTTAACTATCTGCTTCTTAGTCTTAGCGAGTAAGGGAATCCGCTTAATTCTAGCTACCAGGCTTATAAGTAAGTAGGAAGTTAAATCGAGAGAGGGTTTCAGCCTAGTAGACTTGTCGGCTAGATAAGGCTTTAGTTATTATAAAGTACTCGAGAGCTTTATAGTCTAAAATAACCTATACCTAGTATAGAGACCCTTCAAGCTTAGGTCTCTAGGCTTCTAGAGAACGTATAATAGCTAGTATCTCTTTATTATAAATCGGGTAGTTAATCTTAGTAGGTATTATTATCTTAGAGAAGTAAGCTATAGAGTACTACTCTTGACTTAGCTATAACTAAAGGAGTATACTACTAAGGACGCTGTTAAAGAAATCAGTCTTAACTATAGACTCGTATTACAGATTAAAGTATATAAGAAGAGATGTATTAATAAGCTAGGCCTTTAGCTTAGAGAAGGCGTTCTAATAAGTAGGTGTCTACTAAAACGGCTAGTCTTTATAAGTTAGAGCTGTTAATAGGCGTACGACTCGTCTATAGTTAAGAATAAACTTCTAATAGAAGTTATAAAAGCTAAGAAAGGACTGAACACTATAGACTATAATAAGGCGTTCCTAGTTATAGATCGTTTCTGTCTTTTCTAAGTCTACTTTAATCCTATTAGTACTTATATAGAAGCCTAGGTACTTTATATAAGTAATATTAAACTTAGATTTCTTAATATTAGCTTATAAGCTAGCTTTATAAAGCTATAAAAGGACCTTATAGACGTATTCCTAATAGTCTAGCTCGTTCTCGAAGTAAATAAGAATATTATTAAAGTAGGTAGTATAAAAGTCGTCTAAATAGTTAAAGAGTACGTCGTTTATAAACCGTTAATATGTTATAGGTCTATTAGTTAGTCTAAAAGGTATAACTTTATACTTATAAGCTCTATAAACAGGTCTAGAACGTTATTAGTTCCTTAGACTTAGGGTTAATCTAAATCTAGTAAAAAGCTTATTATATATCTAGCTTTATAAAGATACGAGCCTTACTTAGACGAGTAAGAGTTTCGTTGATTAATAAAAGAGGATACTAGTTCTTATAAGTTAGGTTATTCAGCTTATAGTAATTAATATAGAACTGTAGAGAGCTGTTAGACTTCTTAATAAAGAGAATCGAGGCTGTAAAGGGGGCTTAGCTAGCCTTAATAAAACCTTTATAAAGGTTCTTAATAAGGTATTGTTTTATAGCTCGGAGCTCGTCTATTAACTAGTAGTAGAGGGGGCTATAGGATAAGTCGTCTACGTTCCCGTCTATAAGTTCGATCTTATAGTTATATAGCTGACGAGAGAGAAGAGTATTAGACGTAGCTTTAGAGAAAACGTTTACAAGATCCTAGTAGGCTCTAAGGAGGCTTTCTTAGACCTGTAAGTCGTCTTTTTAATCTATAAGCTTTTTTTCTATTAAGTAATCGATCTTATAAAGAGAGGTATTAAAGGCTGTAGCTTTAGTATCTTATAGGTTATAGCGATATATAGCAGTACTAATAACAGCGATATCTACTAGTAGTAGGTCGAGGCGTACACGTTTTAGGCGTGTTATAGAGGCTTTATAGATATCTAAACCTATAAGAGCGTGGTTTATATTTCGTAAGTTGTTTTAGCAGTCCTAGTACTCGCTATAACGTACGGCTAGGGGTGTAGTAGGCGGGCGCGCCAGGATCCGAGGGACTAGCAGCTTGTCGATAAGGCTTATAGATAGTTACAGGTCTTCCTAGTATTTGTATACGACCTGTTCTTCTAGGGTCTAATCGCGGCGATCCGCGTTAGCTTAGTAATCTAGGTTTAAGAGCTAAGTCTATAGGATCCTAGGATCTAGGAGGCGTAGCTAGACAAGGTTAGAAGAAGGAGAGAGATCCGCGAGCTATATAAGTCGTCGCTGGCGGGGGTTGAGTTATACGTTAAGCTAGTTAAACTATATACGCCTAAGAATAAGGTTCTAATAGCTAGTATTAAGGAGGACTATAGGGACGTTGTACTGTTTATAGCTGTCTATATATAAGTAAAGAATAATATAACGGTCCGTAGACTGTCGACTCTGTCTATCAAAGCCGCGAACTATAATAGGAGTAGGAAGAGTATAAATAGTTAAAGAGAAGAAGCGAGCCAGCTCTTAAGCGAACTTTATACTAATAAGTACAAAGCTGTTTACTCTAGTATTAGCTAGAGCAGAGGTTTTAAATCCGTATCTATTATAGACTAAGTTATAAGAGACCGTGAACTGTTTTCCTCTAAGTAGCTAACTTAGATTAATAGCTAACTAGCTAGAACCTTAGTAAAGCAAGCTTAGAGAGGAGACTTTCCTTAGACTTAGTCGTTTTCCGACTGTTCTAAGTCGAACGTAGGCTCCGTAAGCTTATTAACGTCTGTAATAAGCTTAGAGTTCTTAGGGCATTTATAGATATAGTGTCTAATCCTCTTATACTTAAAGCAGGCGTCGTCCGGTTCCTTATAAGCAGGCGTTGGTTTACGTAATAGTCTATAAAGGCGGGGGGCCGGGGTAGGGGAGGTTATATAGAACATAGTTTAAGTAGTAGTAAAAGTTCTAGCTAGGCAGGAGGTAGTAGTAGCAGTTATAGGCTAGAGGATAAGACGAGCGGTCTATAAGTTGCTTCTATAGAGCTAAAGTCTTCGTAAGTTCTTATTAACAAGTCGACACTTGTTTACTAGGGCTGTACTTAAGAGTAGGACGTCTAAGAATAGTAAGACGGACTGTTATAGAGGTAGTATAAGCTTGTTATATAAGTCGGGCTATAAGTCGTCTGTTGAGATCTGTCTAGTGCTTATAAGGTATAAGAAGCGAGTATAGAAGGTTACGAAAGTCTTATTATCTCTTATAATAAGCCGGCGGAATTCGATATAGGCATTCTACGCTTTAAACAGGTTCTCTAGGATATCTATAAGATATATAATTATTTCTTTTATAGACTAAAACAGCTTAGGTCCCTTCTAGTAACAGAGTACGAGATACTTCTAAGTAATATTAGCTATATAGTTAAAAACGTAAGCTATCTTTACTTCCTCTAGCTTAAACATAGAGGCGTTGATAAAGAACTTATCCTTAATCTAGATCTTCTAGTTATCGAAGGTTAGAGACGAGCTATCTATTAGAGGCTTAGTATTCTTAAGCTTAACTGTAAACGACCTGTGTTATCTAGTTTTAGATAGAGTATTCCCTTATAAAGGGGTATAGACGTTGTCTAGTTATTCTCGTAGTAGGCGGACCTGTTTTAGAGCTATAGCGAGCTATTAAGCGTCCGTAGACTGGTTAGTAGATATCGTTGTAGACGACTTAGTTATAAGAATAGAGAGTATAGGTAGAAGAGCCCTAGGCTCTTATACGCGGTAGTAGGCGCGGGTATACAGGGCTGTATAAGACGCCGGTAGTATCTATAGACGGTTTATATAGACTATAGGTATTATGTTAGAATCGTAACAGATATTCTAATCCTTCCTAGGAGTAGTAGTAAATAGAGAGAAGAAGAGAGCTTTAGATAATATAATAAACCTAATCTACTAGCCCTCTAGTAGTTATCCTTATCTATAGTATATATAGGTATAGCAGATAATTAGAGAAGTAAGAGGTAGTTTAATTAAAGATCTAAAGCTATAGAAGAGAAGAGAAGGAAAGAGGAGACTTCTAGAGGTCCTATAATATAGAGATAGCTAAGGAATCGATAAGTTATAAGAATGTCGATCCGTTTATAGAAATAGTTCCTAGCCTAGGTAGGAATGGTTCTAGGCTAGGCTAGGAATAGCAGGCTTTGTAGACGCCGGCGAGCAGCCGTACGCGAGTCACGTGCTCGGCGGTGGCCAGGTCCGTAACACTACTAGGAGCCCTACTAGCTCTATTTATAGAAATTCAACTAGGAAACCTAAACGTTAAATATAAAGTTAAGAGAATTCTTAACTATAAACTTATTAGAAGATAAGTTAAATATTAAATTAAATAGTTAGATTACCTATACTTAGAAAACACTTAGAAGCTAAAAAACAACCTTAACTATTACCTAGTATAACTTTAGGAATTCTACTAATAAAACCTAAGGCTGCCTAGAACTTAGAACTAGAGTTAGATAAAGAAATATTATTAGAAAACACCTGCTTAATAAAAGAAGCTATCTTAAAGATAGAGAACTAAGAAGACGAGGATTTAAGAGGAGGACTTAAGAGAGAAGGACTCGGAGGAGTAATAGAGAACCGTTTATATAAAAGACTAAAGAAAAATTAATATATAGGTTTTTAAGGTCTAGGAGAAGGAATGTCGAGATAACTAGAACTATTATAAGATCTTTTTAACTAAATATACTTAAAATATTAAGAGGATTTAGAAAGCTCTAGGAAACAGTAATAAGATTATTTTTAATAAAAAGAATAAGTCTCTACTAGACGTTATATAGATTCGATTCGTATAGTAAGAGCTAGATACTCTTTTCGTTTAATATAAGAGAAGGACATGTTTATATATAAGAGAAGAATAATATCTTTATAATAACGAATTTCAGAGTTATATTCTAGTATAGGGATATACTAGGCTAAGAAGAGAATAGTGTTACGAATCACGTGCTAGTACGTAAATAAGTGAAGTCTAGGCGACGCTCTAATAGAACAATACTATTATAACTCTAAAAGGAAGAAGGGATTAAATATAAAAGGATATATAATCCTAGGGATCTTATTACAGTTATATTATATAACTTAGTTAGAAGTAGTTAGGTAATAGAGTCTAGTTTTAAGAAGCTCTAGAAATAGAATCGGACTCTATCTTTAAGACTTCTACTAAGCAGGACTCTAATATAAACGAAGGTTCTATATAAGACTAGCACGTCTACTATTAGATAGGAGCTTTATACTTAACTTTAGTTATTAATCTTATTATCTTATTTAATATCTTTGATATAAGTAACGAGTTTACTTCTAAGTAAACAACCCGGCGTATCTATACTTCTTACCTATATACTAATCTTCGAGACTTAGTTATCTTTGTTTAGTTCGTTTAAGTTTCGTTATTATTACGGCGCTGGTCCGTAACACGTGATTCTCGGTCCTACACGTGACCGTCAGAGCCGCAACGCTTGGACGGATTTATAACGAGATTAAAGGCTCTTTATAGTTAGTAGGAATACCTCTTTTTCGTAGAGTATATATTCTATATTCTCTTATTCTTAGAATTATAGCTTTAAATTCTCGAATATATATATATATACTCTTATGCCTTTGCCTTTAGATATAGATTATAATATTATTTAAAGCTTAACTCTTTTTACTCCTTATAAAGGATTATAATATCGACTAGATTCTACGCTTATAATAGCTAGAAGATCTTACACTTGTAATAGTATAATTACAACTCTCCTCCTCTGCCTATAATAGTCTCTCTTCTTATAAACGGATCTCTTAAGTATCTCTATATCTGTAACAACTTATCTCCTCGAAAGACACGCCTGTAATAGCCTATATAACCTTTTTTACAACCTCTCTCTACCTTCTCCTCCTTTCTTTCTAATAATATAATAGCCGACACTTGAAGTAGTCGTAGTAGAAAAGAGAAGACATCTACTAGCTCGTCTCGAACCGAGCCTTAACAACTAGATAACACCTCTAGAGTCGCCCCTCCCTCGCCTACCTCCCCTATAATAAGCGAGCCTTCTATAGACGAAAACATTCGTTTATAGGCTAAAATCCTCTCTTTATATACGTAACTCTATCAAACCCCGTTGCTTATAAACCACTTTAACAACCCTCTCCCGAGCCGCGAGTATACGTAAGCTCTCTAAGAGGCTACTACTGACTTCTCCTATTCCCGATTTAGTTCTAATAATTCTGCTTATAAGTTCTAAGATAGCGAGAAACTTAAGAACGGCATCTCCCTGTTATATAAGGCCTGGCGGATTATCCTAGCTAGTAAAATAAGAAAGAACCTCTTTAAGAACGAATAAGATAAACTTACCTTCGTCTTTATAGCTACTTCCGGCGTAGTATAAGAGCACCTAGAACCATAGATAGATTTCGGTTCCCCTACCTTATTTATAGACGTTATAGATATACTTATATATCTAGATACCTTGTTCGTAGATAGTAACGAAGCTATAGAGGCCTATAAGGTCTTCTGTAAACTCTTAATATAAGAGGATAAGACTTTTACTATGTTTAAAGCAACCTTCTTAAGCTTTGTAACTAAGGCTTATATCCTGTTAAGTAAGTGGTCCGAAGATTTATACTAGAAGCTTACGCTAGCTCTCTAAGTAAGTATCTTACTAGTTTGAATTATCTTAGCAACCTTTAACTAGTTATATAACTGCTATTACTCTGTCTATTAAGATAGAGTAACTATTAAGGAACGTCTTATAGCTTACTACAACCGCTGCCTACTTATAAGAGGTTTCCCTACCAGCTACGAATTAACTTACTAACTTCCGGCTCTACGTACTACTATTGGTTATCCGCTAACCTAAAGCCTAGTCTGTTACTCTCTAGTTACGGACCGTAAGACTCCTTTGCCTACTCGTAAGAGTACGACTCCTGTCTAGGATATAGTAGATATTATCTATTATAATTATAATAAACCTAGGTACTACGCTAGTAAATGCCCTCTTCCTTGAAAACCCTCTATAGCTATTAAGCTATTAGAAGACGCTGAAAACTGGCTTATAGACTCTTATAGACTATAAGCGTCTGGAGAAGAATCGGCTAACGAGGAACTCGTCTATAAGAACTTAGGAAAAGAACAGCTCTAAAGCAAGTCTCCTCTTTAGAGTAAAATAAACTTAGATCTTAACCTCTTAATCTAAGTTATATAATAGGCGGAAAGGCTTTTATAACTATATATATTTTAATTAAGAATAGATATGCTTTTAATACTACTAGACTTATTAATACTAGAGCGAATAGATAGCTATTTATTTATATAGCTTTAGCCGACTAGTTAAGTTAATATTATAGATAGGCTACGGAAAAGCTATTATATATAATATTAATTACAGGGTTTAATAGATATAAAGGACTAGCGATTACTCGCGTTATTCGCTTAATACTAAGTATTAACAGACGATAGTTTACTAATACACCCTTTCTAATTACTAATATTAGTAGATACGATATTATTATCAGCTATTAATAGCTTATAGACGTAAACGTAAAGTTAGCAGTCCGTAGCTATAAGATTAAGTAGCTAGAATCCCTTCCTCTAGTTCGTTAATTCGATCACTTAGTACCTATTACTAGGGAATCGATAACTATCTCCTTACTAGACCTCTAGGCTTAGGAGGATATAGAGAACCGCGACCTCTGCTAGAATACTATAGAGGAACCTATATTAATCTATTCGATACTACCTCGAAGCTAGTGCTAAACCCTACTACTAGTTACTCTCGAGGAAATTCTAGACAAAAGCTTTTAGTAAGACCTCGTCTCTACCTAGAATAGAATATAGGTCCTTATTCCTAACCGCTAACAACGTCGTCGATCCTTCTTAGGAAAACGTTTAGTTATAAACTATAAAGCAGCTATAAGCTCGCTTACGGATATCTATAAACCTACGGAAGACTTCGCTATTAATATCTATTATATTAGAGCTGCTGCTTTTAAACTTAACTTTTAAAAGCGTAATAACGAAGTCTTCTTTACTAGCTTATAAGAGATCGACTATGCTCTTATAGACAGGTTACGTATAGAGCTCTCTTTAGTAGATTACACTTTAGACGAATAACTAGTAGAATAGAACGTTTACTAGGAATATATAGACTTTAAGGATGTCTTTTTAAAGAGAGCTTTAGACGAGCTTCCCTTACTACGAAACTAAGTCGACTACTAGATCGAACTTATAGATCCGAATACTCTATTATATAACTCGTTATATAGGATAACGACTAAGGAACTTCTAGCTATAAAGTAGTATATCCTCGATAACCTCGATAAAAAGTTTATTATTCCTAGCCACGCCCCTTTCGCCTCTCTAGTACTGTTTATAAAGAAGTCTAACAGAAGCTTATAGCTCTATGTCGACTACTAGAAACTTAATAATCTTACTCGTAAGAACTAGTACTCTCTTCTGCTAATCGACGAAACTCTTATATAAATTACTAGTACTAAAATCCTTATAAAGCTTAACATTTGTTAAGCTTTTAACCGTATATATATAGAACTAGAGTCGGAAGAACTTATAACCTTTTAGACCTGTTATAGCACGTTTAAATATAAGGTATTACCTTTCGGCTTAACTAACGGTTCTACTACGTACTAGAGGTATATAAATAGTATTCTTATAGAATATCTTAATAACTTTTATATAGCTTACCTTAACGACATTCTTATATACTCTAATAATAAGCTCGAATACGTTAAACACGTCTGTAAGGTCTTAGAACGGCTCTGTAAAGCTGGGCTATAAGTAGATATTAAGAAGACAGAGTTCTACGTTACTTATATAAAGTACCTTAGTTTTATTATCTCTATAGACGGAATCGAAGTCGACCTAGAGAAGATCTTAGTAATCGTTTCCTAGAAATATCCTAGTACTATTAAGAGTATCTAGTCCTTCCTAGGTTTTTATAACTTCTACCGACGTTTTATTCAGGATTATAGACGGATTACTCGTCTACTAAACTATCTTATAGGTAAGGAAGTACTGTTTAAGTTCGACTTAGAATATAAGAAGGCTTTTAATACGTTAAAAGAAGCCTTAGTTACCGCTCTTCTCTTATACTACTTTATAGCTGATTTAGAGACTATAGTTAAGACTGACACTTCTAATAGAGTAGTTATAGCTATAATATTACAACGTATATCTGAAACCGAACCGTAGAGACTTGTAGATTACTTCTCGAAGACGATAAACCCTGCTAAGCTAAACTACCAAATCTACGATAAGGAGATGTTAGCTATTATACGCTCTTTCGGATAATAGCGAGCGGATCTTACTTAGACTAGCTCCTAGATTAAGGTCTTCACCGATTACAAGGCTTTAGAGTACTTTATAACCTCTAAAACCTTGAACTAGCGGTAAGCGAGATAGGCAGAGTTTCTATTAGAGTTCTATTTTATAATTACGTTTTAATCTAGTAAATAGAACGAGAAAACGAATACGCTAATACGCTAAGACTAAGACGTTAATCTATAGAATAACCTAAAAGCGTCTATAAAATAACAAACCTTGTTTACGTCTAATTAGTTGAATCTACGTATTACTACTTAATTAGAACCTCCTATAACGTTAGCCCTAGTTACCTTAGAACTCTTGCTTAACCTTATTAACCAGTTACTTACTACTAACCGTAACTCTTCGGACTTAGAAGACGACCGAACGAAAGCTACCCGCGGGTACTAAAACTAGATAATAGAGAACGGCTTACTTCTTTAGTAAAAGAGACTCGTAGTTCCTGATTAAGGCACCTTATAGACGGACCTAATCCGTGAGGCTTACGTATAAGTATCTACGGCTTACCCTAGATAGACAAAGACGGTAGCTATCCTCGCCCGTAGATACTAGTAGAAAGGTTTACAGACGTCCGTAGAAACTTATATTAGTAACTACGGAGACTGTCGACGTGCTACGGTTTCTCGCGACTGTAAACCTAGGTTTTTATACCTATTACTAGTTCTAGAACGTCTCTAGCAGTATATTACTATAGACTATAAGTCTTTCCCTACTAATAAACAAGGTTACGATACCTTATAGGTAGTTATAGATCGCCTAACTAAGTAATTAGTCTCGATCCTCTATCTAAAGACAGTTATAGCTCGAGATATAGCTCGAATATACGTTATATAGATCTATCGAACCTACGGCTATCTATAAAGTATTATTTTAAACTATAGACTATAGTTTATTTCTTCTTTCTAGTCTAAATTCTATAGAATCCTTAGTATAAAGCTTAAGCTATCTACTGCTTTCTACCTATAAACTAATAGATAAACTGAAATTATAAACTAATAGATTAATCAACGCTTATAGCCTTTTATTAGTTACTATTAGAATAACTAGAGCGAACTTGTCCCTATTCTAAACTACGCTTAGCTTACACTTCTATACGAGAGTCTAGGTAGGCTCTCGCCTTTTAAAGTAATTAACAGATACGTAGCTACTACGTCCTTTAATTAGAACTATCTAAATAAATCTATAACAGTCTACGAACAGCTTAACTAGACCGATGTAGAGGCACTTATATAGAGAATATACGATACTTAGACTATAGTAAAGGAATTAGTTAGTAAAGTATAAGACCGCTATATAAGGTCCGCGAACCGGATTCGAAGAGCAGTAGACTTTAACGTAGACGACTTTGTTTAGGTATCGACTCGTAATTAGAAGATAGACCGGCTAAGCTATAAGCTAGATAGATAAAACGAGGGTCTGTTCTAGATTATAGCCTGCAAAGGACACTCTTTCCAGCTCGAACTACTAGACCACTTCCGTATACACCCTGTATTCCACCCGTCACTGCTCTGTAAAGCCGCTATAGATCCGTTACCTAGATAGGTAAACGAACCACCTCTGCTAATATAGGTTACAGATTAGGAAGAGTAGAAAGTAGAAGAAGTCTTAGCTATAAAAGCAGTTCGTAAAAAGCTCTAATATAGGGTTTAATAGTTAGGCTATAACCCTAATCTATAGTAGTATCCGGCCTCGAATTTTAAGTATTATCTATACAAATTACGCGATTTTCACCTTACTAATCTAGCCCGCGCTGGTCCGCTAAGGGCTTTACAAAGCTGGATACGAGCGTAGGAAGACGGAATAGACGATTACGATTATCTAATAGACGATTCAGTCGTAATATAAAGCTTACGAATAAGCTTTTTCCAAAAGAGGGGGTAATATTACAGCGCTGGTCCGTAACACGTGATTCTCGGTCCTATACGTGACCGTCAGAGCCGCAACGCCTGGACGGATTTATAACGAGATTAAAGGCTCTTTATAGTTAGTAGAAATACCTCTTTTTCGTAGGGTATATATTCCGTATTCCCTCGTTCTTAGAACTGTAGCTTTAAATTCTCGAATATATATATATATACTCTTATATCTTTGCCTTTAGATATAGATCGTAACAGTTATAAGCTACTAGTAATTATTATATACTCTCTAATAGTATTAACTACCGCTTTTTAAGAAAACGAATCTTATATATAACCTAACTTGAAACTAGAAGACCTTCTCTCTAGATATACTTATAAATTCCTTCTCTTTCGATATATATAAGCTCTACTCTTAAATAAGGTTAAAGATATAACTTATAAAGACTCCTACTTAAGATCGAGTTATATATAACGTTTATATAAGAGAATTACTAGTTTAGAGGCTTTAGAACCTCTAGTAACAGAGACAGAGTAATAAGAAGAGGTCTAGGTAGTATAAACAGAAGTATATAAAGTAAAGAGAGCTTTTATAATAGTATAAAACAGATACTACTATAAAAGAGGTATATAGAAGTACGTTCGATAGAATAATATATCCGAATACTAGGCTCTAATACGAAGGAAAAGACTAAATTAGTCTTTTCTTAAGAGAGAGTAAGAGTATCTATATATAAGAGAGCCGGATAATAATAGAAGTCTATACCGATCCGGTTCTAATAATCCTAAAACTAAAACTATACTATAATCCTATTCCGTGCTCTTAGTACGTATTATATTCTCTTAGCAATCGGCACTTTATAATAGCTAGCTATTATGTCTCTCTCTCTTGAAAAAGACTCGTCCTCGAGTCTTCGTATTATCGAGGCAGTATCGGTAGTAGAAGGATTATTATATAGAATACAGTCGAGGTATTTAGCGAAAGATAGAATACGAGTCGTAGCCGGCCTTATTCGTAGATATTACCTATATCGGGTGTTTCCTACTAAAAGCAAAGTATTCGTTAAAAGAGTGTATTAGTCTAATCCCTCGATTATCTAGAGAGGATTTAGATAGAAGTCGAAGGCGGAAAAGTCGGAATTTAGAAGTCGATATCGTAGAAGATAGTAATAACTCAGCTAAGAGGTTACTTATCCTTGTCTTTTGTCCTAGTAGATAGCGTACTTCTTTGATTTATATCTGATTCGTAACTGATTCGTATCCGATCTAAATTAGACTTCTAGAATCCGGCTAGAAGGTAAAAGAAAGTAAGAACTCCTTACCGAAGTAGGGAGTCGAAGAGGTATCGGCTGGTTAAATATTATTACTGATAATTATTATCTAAGATTAGGTTATTTAATACCTCGTTTTCCTACCGATTCGAGGTACTTTATAAGAACTTGGTTTTATCTTCCTATTAGTCTAGTAGAAAAGGATTCGCGTTTAGATAGTAGGAGGTTTAGTATTATACTAGATAAGGATTAAAAAGTAGTCTTTTTAACTAAAGTAGTTATACCGACTAGCTTAGTCGTATTAGCTATATATAACTTAGCGTTTTAGCGTCTTTCCTTATCTAGGGCTAGAAGATCTACTACTATTTTAACGAAGTTGTAATTCTAACGTCTCTTAAGTATAGTAGCCGAGTTTCGTAGTTATAGAGTAATCTTCTTCTATATATAAAAGAATCGTTCTAACTCTAGTATTCTCTAAGTATAGCTATACTTGAAAAGTAATCTCTAAAGTTAGTAAACGTTTCTTTACCTTTAGTATTATCTATCTACAAAGCCTAGAAGGCGTTCTATATATCCTCTGTCTTATATCTAGTTAAGAAATATAAATCTAAAAGTTTAATTATATCTTAATAATTATAGAAAGTAATATAAATCGACTTAGACTCGTATCTAGGCTTAAGATAGTTCCTAGCGTAGCTAGTAGTTATTCTCTAGATAAGAGTCTTTTAAGTCGATATAGTATTATAATAATTAGCGTTTACTAGAAGTCTATCGTATACTAATATCTTCTATTATTAGTAGGTAGGTAAGATACTATTATTTAAGAGTTTAATCCTTTCTATAATCTTACTTTTAGTAGTTTAGAGTAGGAGGGGATTAGGAGTGCCTTCGAAGGCTAGGAGAGTAGTTTGCCGTCGAGGGAAGATATTAGAGATAGTAGTATCTCTTAAGCGAAAAGAGTCTCGCGTAGTACTTAGAAGCGAAAGAGGCTCGGGATCGATTCGCGGTGGATTTATAGAAGTAAGTTAGAGTTCGCTTATTATCCTTTCTAACTATACGAACCGATTATTATTATCTTAAAGTTTTTATTCTAAGTCTTATACTATACCTCGTATCTCGTTTATATTAGAAAAGTCTCGGTTATCTTTAAAGTTTTAAGCAGAGCCCTTTTCTTTCTAGGACCTTTTGTTTTTAGACGTACGAGTGTAATTCGTAGACCTTTTAGATAGAGCTCTACTAGTTTCTCTAGAAAGTTATTACTTAACGCTTTTAAGAAGTAGAGTATTAGAATTTAATATATCGTATATTAATTCGAAAAAGAGAGAGTTAAGAGGTAGATTTAAGAGCCTTCTAGGTAACTATATATCGTCGACTATCTATATCTTATATAGTAATCCCTATATAGAGAAGGTTATTAGAAGTCTTAGAAGTACTTAGCGTAGTCTACTACTATTAACGTAGAAACCGCCTACGATTTTACTAGCTAACTATTTAGATACTAAACCTCGGTATTACTAGCTATTTAGATAGTCTCTAATTACTTAGCTATTTAAGGTTATTAATATACTAATCCGAATCTAGGCTAAATCGAATTCGAAGTAGGTATACTAGCACGCTTAAGTAAGATATTATAATAGACCGTCTCTAGTAGTCGAATTTAGTCTTTTAATATAATAGTATAAAACAGATACTACTATAAAAGAGGTATATAGAAATACGTTTAATAGAATAATATATCTAAATACTAGGCTCTAATATAAAGGAAAAGACTAAATTAGTTCTTTTCTTAAGAGAGAGTAAGAGTATCTATATATAAGAGAGCTAGATAATAATAAAAGTCTATACTAATCCGGTTCTAATAATCCCGAAACTAAAACTATACTATAATCCTGTTCCGTGCCCTCGGTACGTATTATATCCTCTTAGTAATCGGCACTTTATAATAGCTAGCTATTATAGCTTTATAACTAGAGAAGAGAGAGATCTTAAGTAACTATAAAAGCAGCGGTTATATATAACTCTCTAGATACTTAGGAGCTATAATAAAAGACTTATTATTCTCTTATAGAAGTACTAGCGGCGAGTGTATATAACTCTCTTTTATATATAAAGTATTACTTTATATTATAGTATATAAGTAGAGCGCTCTCTAATAGCTCTCTAGAAAGCTATTTAAAGCGTAAGAGAACTTAATCTAAAAGAACTAAGAGCCTATAATATAGAATACATTAGAGAATAGTATTTATAGATAGTATATAAAATAGAGATAACGTATATATATAGCGAACCAGCTAAATAAGCGAACTAGCTAACTGAAAACACATCTTAAATCGCGATTTTAATATTTTAATATTACTACGAACTATTAATTAAAAGTTTTAAAATTAAAACTTTGATTTTATTACTATATATATATTTAGAACTCTAAGTTTCAGACGTTATATAATTTTACTTAGCGATTCGCTTAAAAATACTTTTATAATCTTATCTTTTTTCTTCTTCTTTTAATAACTTTTTAATATAAATTAGCCTTAGTCTTATATTTTATAACTTTTATATTTATATAGTAATAAAATCAAAGGTTTAATTTTGAAATTTTTAATTAATAATTCGTAAAGATATTTAAATATTAAAATCGCGATTTTAGATATATTTTCAGTTAGCTAGTTCGCTTATTTAGCTAGTTCGCTATATATATACGTTAATTATTATTAAGTACTTATATAAAGGTTATACTAACTAAGCTTTTAAAAGAGCTGTTATATAGATTTAATAATAAGTAAAAGTCTCTTAGTATATAAAGAGTAGCTTAATAGTAATAGAATAGAGAGAATATATAATAGCTAGCTATTAATAGAATTACTAAGAATACGTGCCGAGTATAGTATAGTATAGATAGTTATAGAATAGGATTATAGTATAGGTTTAGTTTTAGAATTATTAGAGCTAGATTAGTATAGACTTTTATTATTATCTAGCTCTCTTATATATAGATACTCTTACTCTCTCTTAAGAAAAGGACTAATTTAGTCTTTTCCTTTATATTAAAGCCTAGTATTTAGATATATTATTCTATTAAACGTACTTCTATATACCTCTTTTATAGTAGTATCTGTTTTATACTATTATATTAAAAGACTAAATTCAACTCTACTAAGAACAGCCTATTATAATATCTTACTTAAGCGCGCTAGCGTATCTGCTTCGAATTCGATTTAGCCTAGATTTAGATTAGTATATTAATAACCTTAAATAGCTAGGTAATTAGAGACTATCTAAATAGCTAGTAATACCGAGGTTTAGTATCTAAATAGTTAGCTAGTAAAATCGTAGGCGGTTTCTACGTTAATAGTAGTAGACTACGCTAAGTACTTCTAAGACTTCTAATAACCCTCTCTATATAGAGATTACTATATAAGATATAGATAGTCGACGATATATAGTTACCTAGAAGGCTCTTAAATCTACCTCTTAACTCTCTCTTTTTCGAATTAATATATAATATATTAAATTCTAATACTCCGCTTCTTAAAAGCGTTAAGTAATAACCTTCTAGGAATAGTAGACTCTCTTTTAAAAGGTCTACGAACTATACTCGTACGTCTAAAACAAAAGGTCTTAGAAAGGAAAGTAACTTACTTAAAACCCTAAAGATAACCGAGACTTTTCTAATATAGACGAGATATAAGATATAGTATAAGGCTTAGAAGAAAAACTTTAAGATAATAATAATCGGTTCGTATAGTTAGAATTAATTATAAGCGAACTTAGGAATTAAATCAGAGATTCTTAACCTTTCTAATCCGATCCCGAGCCTCTTTCGCCTCTAAGTACTACGCGAGACTCTTTTCGCTTAAGAGATACTACTATCTCTAATGTCTTCCCTCGACGGCAAACTACTCTCCTAGCCTTCGAAGGCACTCCTAATCCCCTCCTACTCTAAACTACTAAAAGTAAGATTATAGAAAGGATTAAACTCTTAAATAATAGTATCTTACCTACCTACTAATAATAGAAGATATTAGTATACGATAGACTTCTAGTAAACGCTAATTATTATAATACTATATCGACTTAAAAGACTCTTATCTAGAGAACAACTACTAGCTATGCTAGGAACTACCTTAAGCCTAGATATAAGTCTAGGTCGATTTATATTACTTTCTATAATTATTAAGATATAACTAAACTTTTAGATTTATATTTCTTAACTAGATACGAGATAGAGGATATATAGAACGCCTTCTAGGCCTTATAGATAGGTAGAAAGGATTATACTAGAGAAACGTTTACTAACTTCAGAGGTTGCTTTTCAAGTATAGCTATACTTAGAGGGATACTAGAGTTAGAACGGTTCTTCTATATATAGGAAAAGATTATACTATAGCTACGAAACTTAGCCGCTATACTTAAGAGACGTTAGAACTATAACTTCGTCGAAATAGTAGTAGATCTTCTAGCCTTAGATAAGGAAAAACGCTAAAACGCTAAGTTATATATAGCTAATATAACTAAGCTAGTCGGTATAACTACTTTAGTTAAAAAGACTACCTTTTAATCCTTATCTAGTATAATACTAAACCTTCTACTACTCGAATACGAATCCTTTTCTACTGTTTAAAAGGAAGATAAAACCAAGTCCTCGTAGAGTACTCTAAATCGGTGGGAAAACGAGGCATTAGATAACAATTATCGGTAATAATATTTAACTAGCTAATACCCCACCTCCGACTCCCTACTTCGGTAAGGAGTCCTTACTTTCTTTTACCTTCTAGCCGGATTCCAGAAGTCTAATTTAGATCGGATACGAATCAGTTACGAATCAGATACAAATCAAAGAAGTACGCCATCTACTAGGACAAAAGACAAGGATAAGTGACCTCTTAGCTGAGTTATTACTGTCTTCTACGATATCGACTTCTGAATTCCGACTTTTCCGCCTCCGACTCCTATCTGAATCCCCTCTAATATAGACAATCGAGGGATTAGACTATATACTCTTTTAGCGAATGCTTTGCTTTTAGTAGGAAACACCCGATACAGGCAACATCTACGAACAAGGCCGGCTACGACTCGTATCCTACCTTTCGCTAAACACCTCGCTTAATAAACCGCATTCTATACGACAATCCTTCTGCTACTAATACTGCCGCCTACAGACACCGCCCACCGATACCGCACCGACAATACGAAGACTCGAGGACGAGTCTTTTTCAAGGGAGGGGGATATGATAGCCAGCTATTGATGGAATTGCCGAGCTATCAGAACAGCCAAGAATACGTGCCGAGTATGGTACGGCACAGATGGTTACGGAACAGGATTACGGTACAGGTTTGGTTTCGGAATTGTTAGAGCCGGATCGGCACGGACTTTTGTTATTGTCCGGCCCTCTTGTATATAGATGCCCTTACTCTCTCTTGAGGAAAGGACCAATTTGGTCTTTTCCTTCATATCAGAGCCTAGTATTCGGGTATGTTATTCTATCGAACGCACTTCTATATGCCTCTTTTGTAGTAGTATCCGTTTCGTGCCGTTACAGAATATAAGGAGATACTTAAGCTATTATTAGGAGCTAGTAATAGCTACTTTATAAGGAGTATATAAGCTACTTTTAGAAACTCTGTATATAGTGCGTCTACATAGCGCCTTCCGGCGGCTAAAGACTATTTGAATACAAACAAAAAAAAGGTATTTACAGGCGGGCAGACAGACAATAGGGAATCACAACGAGCGGGGATCTCTGTTGCTCTTTCCTCTTCTCCATGAGACTAGGTATAATTTCGAAGCACCATCTCATAGCATCAGAGGAATCAAGCAGGTACCCGGAATAGTCCCCACCGTTCGAGATCACGAATAAGTCTAGAAGAAAAGCGAGCTCAAAAACCAGAGGTTTAAGTTACCAGCGCACCATTTACACCACCCCCCAAAAAAGGAACCCAAACCCCCTTAAGGTTATAGGGCCCATTCTTTCCTTGCTTGACCTCAGATGAAGGTAGTCAAGGTCAAGGCCCTCTTACCCAAGTTTGACATCGTGAGAGCGAGAAGGGAATGCACGACCGATGAACATTGAACCACCTTGAACCACGAATTCACAGCTAAAATCCCACTTGGGGTCAAAAAGAAACATATTGAAATTCAACTAAACATTACATAATTTCATCATCTCATGACCCCTCTCTCCTCCCTATCAATTTCACTCCTATAAAACATCTCTCCAAACCCGTCATCGACCCCACTCCCAATGTAACTCCCTCTCTGTCCACCCACACCCTGCCTCGCAATCCCATACCCCAGCTTTGTTTTCCCAACACCCCTCGGCATTTTGCCATGAGCATTCGTCCTCCAAGCCACGGAATCCAGCTCCGGTCCCCTCGTCGCAGCCACGATAGCAGAAAACCGATTCTTCTTAAAATGACCCGCATTTTGTTGTACAGCTTTCAAGCCAAACATGATCGATATAGCAGCGAGGAATATGAAGGAGCCGTAGACGAGCCAGAGATCGCGGACTCGGTAGTCGAAGACGTTTAGGTTGCGGGACTTTTTGCATGGCCATAAGGGGCCGTCGGAGAGTGTTCCGCTTTGGTTCCAGGGTTGTGCGGCCCAGGCTACGACCATGAGTTGGGGATTGGAAAGAAGGGATAGGATCATGTTTTCGTAGAGAGATTGGATTCCATCTATCAGGTCCGGGTTTCTAGAAACGAGTACGTTAGCTTCTGCGGTTGAAGGAAGGCCGCAAAAAGGGATCTCGCTTATTTGAACTATCACAAGAAAAAATCAGGCTTAGCCTAAAGTAGATAAACTTACGGTAGGTAGTGACGGACATCAATGAGTTTCGTGTTTGTAGCTGGAGTTTCCGATCTTGCAACACCACCAGTAGGCAGGAGTGAGAGACTCCCATTAATTCGCGTCCGCAATTGGAGACCAAGAGAGTGATATGCAGCTGTGAGTCGATACTTGGCTACATTCTGGGGCAGAATATACTCGTAGGCTGGTATGGCTGTTATATTATCCCTCGTACCATCGTTGGCATCTACCCCTCGTAGAAATTCCGTATTCATTATAGGCGAGATGAACTTTCGGTCCGTGGCTGTTGTTTTTTGTATTCCAGCGGTGTAGTTGAAGGTAACATTGTAACTGGTCTCGTAATGTAGACAGGAGAACATCTTGGTATCGAAAGCTGTGGCCCAACGGGGATCTGATGAATTGGCAGGAAAAGTGGCATTGCCATCTTTGAGGACAGAATAACCAACCCAGATAATTGGTTCCGTTCTGAATGATCCAAGAGTCTTAGGCCATGGAGAGAGCGACTTGGGATGACCACCACCCGGGCTCGAATCGATCTGTACCGTTGAGTATTCTCCTAGTGTAGCATGTGCCAAATAACTGTAACCTCCCTCTGGAATTAGAACACGTGTTTCAATTGGTGCGTCTGGACGAAGTTAGAATATTGTTTTCAAGGGAGCCCAAGGATTGAAAGGGCATCTATTGAGGATCTTACCGTCGTTTCCCCCTCCATATTCAACACATTTATAACCTGGACCTACAAAAGCGATCTCATATGAGCAATTCCAACCAGCGCCACAACTTTGAACAGATATATTCTTTTGTGCGACTGGACTTTGCGTATAAGCACTCAGAGTAGCTGCCAAATCTAAATCCCCAGAAGGTGCTGTGTAATAATCAAAGAGATAGGGGGAGCTCAGATCGTCGGTTGTTGTGTTGTACAGCGAAAGAGACAGTTGATTAAGGCCTCCAATTTTTTCGGGAGCTCGCCAATCATAGCTTGATTCAGGTGTAAAATTCAAAGTTCGGACAGCAGGACAAGTAGTAATATTCGTAATCATGGAGGGCAAAACGGTAAGTGTTCCTGGCGTAAGGATTACAGTGAGAGGGGATATCCTGCATTAGCAGTTAGCAAATTCCTATCTTGCGAAGTGGAACAGCACAGAATGATTTCTGCGTGTTGCCTTTCTGGCTGATCATATATTGGGGGCAGGAGAAAGAGAAGGACACCTACCAAACTATGAACGCTAGAAACATTGCAACTGTAGCATTTTTGAAAGCTTCCCATTTCACAACAGTAGGGTCTTCCATGATAGCAAAGATGGAGTCTATTGCGTCAACAGTAAGTGTTTTCCTGCGAAACGTTGCCCACATTTGCTGGCGAAATGCCAGAATTACGCTCGCCATGAGTGATGCTTTGGCCACAAAACTCATAGCAGCACCTGTAACTTATTAGCACAGGTTTTTTTTTCTTTTCAGAAATAGAGGCAGCAAGAGGATGAAACTGACTCTCGACCACTTTAATTGGGGACTTCGAAGGAACCAAAGTAAAAGTCGCTTACCATAACGGGCTCTCTTGAATTGATCTGTGGCCTCAGTGCCATGCAATGAAGCATAGAAGAAATGGTGGCCAGTGGCTGCGGAAACACCCACCAGGAAAAAGACATACATGAGAAACATCGGATGCCACCAGCCCCACCATGTTTTCACGGAATCGGCGATGACCAATGGAGGCTGTGACTTGGGGGAAGCTCCAGGCGAATTGGTCAGTGAAGGTTCCAGGACATGCTGATTGACTGGGTGCATGGCGTTGTACTTCGACTCCACAGAGACTAGGGGGGCATTTTGGAGTGGCTTTGAGATTGTCTTTCATTGCGAAAGGGCTCGTCGGTTGACAGTGGTGATAAGGGGCTATAGTCAGGTTGAACTGGCGATGCAAAGCGAATGATTCGGTCTCTTATTGAGCTTTGCGTACTCTCTCTTCGTCCTGGTGGAGATGCGGAGTGCTGGAGGGGTTGTATTTGCACTTCTTCCATGGGATAAGAATCCACCTCTCTCTCAGGATGCCGATCCATCCTATGATTCTTCAGTTGCGGTATGTTGGAAAAGCTCATTTAAAAGTAGAACTAAAAGTGCGGTTTCTTTGCAACAGAGGGTGATGCAGCGTCAACTGCTTTGTACTCAGCCTCAGTGAATTTTGAAAAAAAACCAAAACTGATAAGTCGCTGATAAGAGACTGAAGAGCCAAAGCAACAAAAAATCTTTTGGCCGATGGGACGCTGTAAATTGAGGCGCGATGAAGAAGACAGAGGTTGTGAATAAAGATGCACAGACAAATAACCATGAGAAATATACAAGTGAATGTGTCGTGGCTTAGCTGATTAGTACGTGAAGTGCTGCAGACCTATGACTATTGACTTTTGCTTAGCCCAACTTTACTTTTGTTGAAGGTTGAAGTGAAGGGAAGAGCTGCCTGGTAATTAAACCAACTGCCAACCTCGCTAACACTCCACCAACATCAAATTCGCTGTCATGTTTGTATCTTGCCATCTTTTCAACCAACAACTCAACCAATGGGGGAATTAATTCATATGCGTGCTACCTAGGTAACCCACAAGGGCCAGGGCATGGGCGGAGTCGATTAGCTCCCCAACACCCCTGATCTACACCGCTACCCCTGAGTTAAGTGGTTGTTTCCCAGTTTTAAAGTGAATGTAACACCAACACCAACATTGACAACCATTCAAAATGTGACCCAGTTGCCCCAGCGCGGGGGATCAAATAAAGAGCTTTGGAATTCGTTGAGGAAATAATACAACCGCTTTCTGTACAGAATCGATTGCAGATTATCCCTTGTTGAAAGAGGAAGCACGAGGAGAGGATTCGAGGATCAAATGACCAATTTCGATTTCGATTTCCAAGGAAAGCAATTCGTCTCGCACGAGACAAGCTCTGAGTTTCCAGTGTTCTATTTTCGACATCTGCCTGTGCAAAGTTTAACTTTAATAGACATGGTCCTTTTCTGAAGGTAAATTTCGTGTGATCCTTGATGGTGTTACAACTGAAAAATGAAGTGAAGCTCGAAACTCGAAAAAGGAAATATGGGAACAGTTTGTGATTGGCCAGAGAAGCACGGTAGCCGAACATAGCCCGTTCCTCAGCCTTGAAGCCAATCCCAACACCAACTTGAATCTTCAACGATAAATTTCGTCGCATATATTACAGCTACAGCTACAGCCAGATATAACCATCGTCTAGATCCAGCTCTGCTATCAGGCTTTCAAATATATCTTCATCCTCGATATCAACCCAGTCCGATTCCTCCCCAGAACATTACGGGACCATTTGTATACTATTCCGCGAGCTTCTTTGCTGACAAAGTCTAGTACTATGCCGCATAGTATTTCCTGTTGTCGACTCCAAACTCCTCGATACTCGACCGGATTTTTGCTCCCTCGCAGGAACGAAACCTGACGTACCCCTCGAGCCATCCCGAACCTCCTCGAAACCTCTCTTGAACGTACGCGAAACCAGAGTTCTCTTCCTCCGAACTGCGTGCGCTCCTCTTGTTTGTTTCTTGGGAACATGCTTGACGAGCAGGTATTGCTCGCTGCAATTGGATTAGTAAACCATCAATTGGGTCTCGGGGAATACAAGCGTACCTATCTGGGAAAAGAGGGCTAGGAAGCGTAGGAAACCGTTCCTTCTCCACTACAAAGTTTCCATATTTGTGCCAGGCTATTCGATTATGACGGCCACGATCCATATCAGCCAGTTTGTGGTTGAAAGCATACATTCCGCGGAGCATCGATTCAAAACACCGGAGAGTATCCTGGTGGTGTTGTCTGGAAGGAAATACTTTGACGGAGCGACGATGTCTCCAGACTCGTCTTGATTCCATCTCAGGACTTTCATCTTGGTAGTTGTTTTTGTCGATTAATGGGGTGTGAAAGAACTTCATGGTTGCGGGCTTTCCCTGGGATATTTCCTACTGTTTTACTTTTGTTCTCGAATTTGTTTTGCCGTAACTTCAATTGTGTCTTGATATATAATTGCAGATGGGTTGCAGTTTTCTTTAAAGTTACTATGTACCAAAGTACTTCGAGGAGTCATACCGAAAATACATATTACACGAGCAAGGCTGAGTGACAAGGCTGCGCCACTCCTCTCAAGGCGCGTTGTTGATAGATAGCTCGCGATATTGCCCCAAATATTTTGAAACATAATACTTGAGTAAGTGTTCTACATTGTTCCAAGTATTTAGGGTAGTTACTCTGAATTACCCTAGATAGTTAGAACAATAGACTAGGGAGGCAGGTATGAACCTGACATATATTTTCTGCCGCTTTTACCAACGAGATTATTGTGTACATCTGTGTTGTATCTCGGAAAAGGCCACTCAAAGTTGTTTTTACGGAGGAGAAATATGGAGTTATCAACAATGTCTGCTTTTAAAAAGACACCAGTTTCGTCGAACTGTGTGTGAAAAGGGTCTGCCAATGCAACAATTTTTACGTAAATTTTAGGCATCAGTATATAAACTGCCACTCCTCACAAAAACCTGTCGCAATGAGGAATACACTAAACTATTCAACAAATTCCGACCAAATCACTCGTAATTATTAACTGGAAAGGGCTCTGCGACTATGCGCAGATTTATCGAGGAATGGCGGATCCTTGTCCCAGAGATCCAGCAAACTCAGAAGGTTCAAACAGGGCACAGCCAATTCACAAATCTCCAGTTTCCCTTTGATGTCTGGTCAACACTCGCAAGACCTATGCTTTCTTATTCTGAGCTGGCAATGAACCCCTCCTCAGTCGATTTGAGTTTGGGATCTCTCGATCGACTATCCAATGAGCTCATTGATGAAATAATTAGCTTCCTGCTCCCGACAAGAAAAGAGTGCGACTATGTGTCTCCCTCCGCTTTGGCAGGCAGAATGTTCACCCAACGCATGCTCGCAAGACAGGATACTCTTGCCCTTGGCCTCGCAAGCCAAAGATTATGGGTTCTGGTTTTGAGACATGTCCATATTTCTCACATCGATGCGGCTGCCCCCTGGGCAAGCAAAAAGATATGCTACCAAAGCTCCTTTTGTTTTGATCTACCAGCACCATTTGAGCAAGATGGCCTGGCAAAACACATTTTGGGTTCAGACTGGGCTCCCGAAACCAGCATTGGATGGTATTTCTGGAGAAAGCATACTTCTTACACCAGGCCGACTACAGTGAAAGAGGAACAAGATTTATGGACTCAGGCTCTTGTTCAGGCAATGAGAATCAAGAAATCAGCGTCTCGCTCTGTGACGGAAAAAGCAGACAAGAAGCGAAAGAGAATTGAAATAGACCCCGAACAATTGAATTCTCGTGCTGCGGAAGAACGATATGAAATTCTTGAAAAACAGCTTCGAGGCCCCGAACTGTTTCCTCGAAATCGAGTGTGGGTTCTTCGAAACTTGACCAGTCGCGAAGTCGTGTTCTCTGAGGACCAAACGTCTAGCAGGGGAAGAGAATTGTTGGGGTTGAGGTCGAGGTCGAAGAGGTTGAAAATGGAGAAGGACACGGGTGAGTTTTTTAATTTCTTGGTGCTGATGAGAATTGCCTGGACGAATGAATGGAGGCGTGGCGGCGACCCCGTTCGGGGCAAATGGGCTGGGAATCGGTTGGAGATTGTGGAGAAAGGTGTTCATGATGAGGGAGCGGGTGGGTGGAGTGACGTTACGAGTGAGGTTGAGGAGGAAGCGAGGGAGCTGAGGAAGAAGTTGAGGATTTGATGGGGAAGTCGTGGTGTGAGAAAGGAGTCTGAAAATGAGGCTTTGAAACGTGGGCTGGTGCGATGGCAAGAGTGGGTGGTGGTTAGATATCATGACACTGATTGGGTCAGGTTGGAGGGTTTTTTTCGACTACTAATAGCTGGTTTCCCTCCTCCTGGCGGAAGTATGGCTGTGAAAGAATTCTCAGATAATGGTTCATTGGTGAAGAAATTGAGCTTCGACTTCTTCTAGACATTTTTGAACAATTATCCTGTCTTGAAAAAAATCGAACTCTGGTGTATTCGTACTATCTTCTTTTCTGAGGGGAAAGCACCATCAATCATAGTTTACGACTGCAACAGTGTAACATCAAATCTCAAGGAAGATCGTTTACCTCCCACCCACCCCCACCAAAGTTACACCAGATCTTGGACGCCGCCTTTCGCGCTCAAACCACACAATACCATCTACACATTCACCGAAATTTTCTCAAGTTGGAAAACAATTACAATTACATCAGTCAAGGAGGCAAACATCTGTCCTTTTTCTCACAACGTCGTAGGCGATCGCCACCAACTTATCTGGCTAAACCTAAAAATAAAATTCTAGGCATCCATCATTTCTTCTTCTAGAACAACTGAAGAAACTTTTGTTGCATGTCGCATGGAAAAAGGTTATTCCCTTTGGTTTATTGTGGACTGTTTTAACATGTTGCTGCAGAGGATGTGGTAGGCATCATTCTTTGGGGTGGGTGAGAATTGGAGGTGGTGCTTTTCGCTTATGAGAGGGAAGGATGGGCAGTTTTATTTATGGACTCTGGATTCTGAATAGTAGAAGAAAAGGAGTTATTCTCAATGTCTAACTGTTAAAGCTATTTATGCTGAGGCCAACCCCAATACAAATTGCTACTATTCACAGGTAACCTACTAAATTTCTGCAAGATAATTTCACAAGATGGAGCACACATGTATCAGTAGGTAACCTACAAATAGCTCAACTTTTATAGAAGATTTTTTATGACAAGATAGCAGTATATGAAAATGATCGCGACTATTTGCGGGTAACCTAGAGTAACTCAGATATTTCTAGATATTTCTACAAGATAGGCTATTCATAGGTCACCTACCAATAGCCACTTTTCACGCGATTCAAAGTGGGCCCTCAAATGACATCCTGTCTGCCCGTGGTCTGGCGTTCTCAAGGCCGAGGTCAACATCGAGGTCGTTCCTTCCCTGCCTTGACTTATGCCACCTTTGAAGACTGAGGGACTCGACGTCGACCGAGATCAAAACCCGGAGAGAAGGAAATGCATGACCCTCGATCTACATCCACAGTTTGAACTTGAACAATCGAGGGAGACATTTTGGTTTTTGCCAGTTTTGCCATTTATGAATCCAGCTCTTTGTAGTTCCTCTACATAAACCTAATAGGTCCGAGAATACCATGGAACCAAAGTAGAAGAGAACCAGAAAGCAGTGATTGAATGTAACAATTGAACCTCTGAGCTATGGCGGACTGCCACCTAGGTACTTTCAGGAAACAAAGGTGGTTCCTTGACTTCCGATACCTCTGAGGTGGTCTATGCAAGGTTAACCCTCGAAGCCGCTCCCTCACTACCTGGTCACTACCTGGACCTGGGCACTCAAAGGTCGCTCCTTCCTTCTCAACTCGACGTCGACCTCGTGCTATCGCGATGCACGCAGTATAAACTCCCTCCCCTCCGTATATACACTTTCTTGTCGTCGAAAGTGAATCGCGGGGGGGAGGGAGCGGAGCACAGGTTGGGCAAATCTTTGCCCTATGTCGTTCGACCACCGAAGAGTATATTTGTATAATAAGAAACAAGTAAGAGGAAAGAGAAATAGGTGAGCGAAAGCACTAAAGTTGTTGTTGTGCGAGCCGGTCATCCACGGTTTCGTGGTCTACTTTTAAAGTAAAATCGGTCCCGGGCATTCTTCCCTTTTCCTCGGGGCACTACAAAGTATCGATCCAACTGCTTTTGATATAGAATTACTGATTGAAGGTTCAATCAGTATTTTTCAATCAGTATTTTTCAATCAGTATTTGCCAAACCATAAGATAAAGGGTGGTCTTGAAACAAGGCCAGTCTTGAGAGAGATATTGGCTTCTTCGGGAGATTTCGTGCCTCAGTGACGTATGCTTCTTTCCAAGCTCTGTTCATTGAAATAACATAACCTTCTCCGCCTCCCTTACCATACTGCTATATGGCTAAATGGATAAATGGGCAAGGCCAGGCATGTGAATGGAAGTAAAAGTCTAGAAGGCAAAATGGGCCCCTCCAAATGACTGGTCGAACTTTTCGGGAGGGACTCGCAACCAATCGTGGCGTTTACTCAACCCGCTCGCTTGTGGCTGAAGCCTGTCGGGTGAGCCAGGATTTTACAGCTCATGACGTCTGGCTTGCTCGCCCAAACCTCACCGAGAGTACAACTTCACAACTTCACAACATATCCACCGACTTCCTCACCCCCACAACCACCTCTTTTTTCCCACATAGTTACAAAATACAGTGCTAGGCACAGCTTCGGGAACAAAACATGTCCAAAAGAACGAATACCGGTGCCTCGAATGGCGTAACGAAGGAGGCAGTCGGTGAACCAAGTATGCCTGCTTCTCCAGTTGAATTCATGAGGGTATTCGCTGACTAGAGCTACAGCTGTTGAGAAGCAGAAGCAGTTGCTTGCCGATGACACGAGGCATTTCTCTATGATTCGAATGTTGCACCTCGCAGATCTCATTACGGAGTTGAATGGTATGTAGCCCTCGTTTACTTGCAGGTTAGGTACGGCTGGTTGCTAACTTCTGCATAGGATTCTGCGGAGTCATGTCGGTCTTCTCTTCCATGCGATATTGTCTCGGGGACGCAGATGCACACGGGAATCTATGGGCTGCTCTGGCTTTCATGCCGTTTGGGCTCTTCTTCGATTTTATGGATGGGAAGGTTGCGAGATGGAGGAAGAAGTCTAGTCTTATGGGTCAAGAACTTGATTCCCTTGCTGATCTTGTATGTTCCCCTCTTCGCACATTCCTAAATCACCTCTAACACGAAATCCAACAGGTCTCCTTCGGTGTCTCCCCAGCCGCTGCTGCATTCGCCATTGGCCTTCGTACCCCAGTTGACCACATCCTCCTCACCTTCTTCGTCCTCTGCGGCCTCACCCGTCTCGCACGCTTTAATATCTCCGTTGCCAACGTACCCAAAGACGAGACTGGAAAGTCGAAATATTTCGAGGGCACACCAATTCCTACTTCTTTGTCAATCGCTGCTTTGATGGCTTACTGGGTTGGTCAAGGCTGGACATTGGAGAACTTGCCATGGGGGACTTGGGCTACGGGAACGATATTCGAGTTTCATCCTGTTGCATTCTTGTTTGTTGCTAGTGGAGTCATGATGACCAGCAAGAGCATACATATTCCCAAACCTTAGGTTGGGCTTGGCAGTAATTGGAGGGGTTGGGAGAAGGCATGGGGGAGTAGTATGGGTTGAGGAAAGAGCTCGATTGTTTGTGTACGAGGACCAGGGGGGATTATGAACGCCCTGGCTATGGAAAATGTTGTTATGATACCTCTTTAGTGGATGGTTTGGTGCCGGGGCACTTTATGAAGCATTCTCCTTTCGCACAACCAATCTTGCCTTGACGCACAAACTCGCTCTCCTACATCACCACTAATTTCTATGTGTCACTTTTACAACTCCCTTTCTAGGTAATCTTTTCTTTTCTGGATCGGCAACTTCAGAGTCAACATCGAGTGACGGAGTGTTTTTTCGACTGGAATTCAACCTCTAATTTATTTCGAACCTTAATTCAGCGGAATTTATTTGGGATCCCAGAGTCCAAATTGGTATTTGAGAACATTTTATTTTAACTATTTGAAAATCGTAACAGCTCATGTTGTTCATGGTCTTTGAATCAAGTAAACCAATGTGTGTTGATTATGTACCGTAACTTGCTAACCCATAACTAGATGGCAATTGGAATTAGTTGGAGAGTGATAGTTTAAACCAAGGGCTGGCGTAAGGGAAAAGTACTAGTCAGAAAGTTCTTCGATGAGCTGGAATTTCGCCAGAATTCTCCTGGTTTTGCCTTTCCTCAACATGAGGGTTCCCCAAATATTTTGGTATCTTATCTGCTCTCGAAGGAGGGGTTCATTAGCAAAGACGCCCCAATTCGTGGTTGAACTGAGAATACAGTCCTAGAACCACCATTTCACTTCACGTAGCAATATATCACCTAACTTCTGGAAATCCCATACTTCTTTTATGACCCTTAAATGAAAATCCTAGAGTAGACCCTGACAGCGACGTAACGATGCCACCTTAACGCCGAAAAATTTACACAGCCAGCATAGGACGACATTTTTAACCTCTTCCACGGGAAAATCCACCTCTCGCACCTCCACGGCCTCTTGGTGCGAATCCACCGCTGCCACCTCGTGAGAATCCTCCACCGCCACGGCTACCACCTCTTCCACCAGCGCTGAACCCACCTCGTCCCCTTGGGGCTCCTCTTCCACCTCCACGGCCACCTCTCATTGGTGCTCCTCTACCGCCTCGTCCTCCAGCTCTCTTTGGCTTTGCTGCTCCTGGTGGTGGTTTGGGTTTTGGAAGGAATTTCTCGAGAGGAAGAAGTTTGTCACCGCCGATGTAGAATTTGTCTCCGGATTTGAATGATGCAGCTTGGATGCCCTCGGTGGGCTTGATGGTGAAGTAGACCTGTGATGTATTAGCTTTTAGGCCTTGGTAGTTAGAAAGCACAGCGAATTACCTGGTTGATTGGACCTAGAATTTCATCGACTTTGCCAATTGAGGTCTAGAGAATTGTCAGTACTCGGGCACAAATTATCGGCGCAGAATAATTGAAACGCACCTTGTTCTCGAGGTATATTGGCGCATTGAAGTATGGGATCTTGGTATTTACTGATTCGCACACAATTTCTCCTTCGCAAGCATGGAGGAAAGTTCCCATCTCTATAACCACATTAGAATAGCCCTTCTTAGTTCAAATAAAGATCGAGCATACCGTGAACAGAATCGGGGGGTCCATTGTCTCTTGAGAATCCACCGCGTCCTAATCTCTAATCAGCTCGAGCTTCTCAAAAAATATTTCGCGACCCAGCACAGAGGGGAAAAATCACCTCCACGACCTCCAAATCCACCGCCGCCTCTACTGCTGAATCCTCCAGAGTTTGCGCCAGTTCCGCGACCTCGTGGGGCGCCTCGAAATGACATTTTTGCTGATTTTTGGTGGATGGGATTTTTCAATTCATGAAGCTTGAAATTTCGTTGGCTAGCGTGGTCGAGGAAATGGAAAAAGCCGGACCCGCTTTTCTGACTCCCCTCCCCGCTACGATTTACTCTCAGTCTCACCGTGTCCCCCCGCGATTGTTCGATTACGACAACAACTACAACAACACCACAACACCATGGATAAAGCACAAAAGGCCGTCGATTCCGTCGTCGACGGCGTCAGAAAAGTCGCAATTGGCGGTGAAAAAAAGCAAAAGCAGAAGGTCAAGAAGGATAAGTCGGCGGATAGCGGGGATGCTGGACCACTCGAACTCAGTCCTCAGCCACAATTTCTCGCAGATCGATTGCAATTGTTCGACAAACTCAAGGCGGAATTCGATGCCGAAATTGCTGCGAAGCCTCGAGAACCGATTACCATTACCCTCGGAGACGGAAGCGTCAAGCCAGGTACTTCGTGGGAGACCACACCTGCCGAAATCGCCAAAGCCATCTCGAATAGTCTGTTCAAGCGCACAGTAGTAGCCAAATTGAATGGAGATCCAGAGCAGCTATGGGATTTGGAGCGACCACTGGAAGAAAGCTGCAAATTGGAACTCCTCACATTCGACGACGAGCTTGGAAAGAAGGTCTTTTGGCACTCGAGTGCGCACATATTGGGAGAAGCTTCAGAGAGGAGATTCGGGTGCAGTCTATGCATTGGTCCTCCAATTGATGATGGGTTCTACTACGAAATGGGTCTGCCAGAAGGTGGTGCCGTGCAGCAGGCGGATTGGAAGCCTCTGGAGACTCTGGTTACCCAGATTGTGAAGGAAAAGCAGCCTTTCGAACGACTTGTTCTCACAAAAGAGGACCTTTTAGAAATGTTCAGCTACAACAAGTACAAGCAACACATCATCAAGGATAAGATAAAGGATGGAGAATCTACAACAGTCTATCGAAATGGACCTCTTATTGATTTGTGCCGTGGTCCCCACGTACCCAACACCGGCAGAATCGAGACATTCGCTATCATGAAGAACTCGGCATCTTATTTCCTTGGAAACAAGGATAACGACTCTCTCCAGAGAATTTATGGTGTGTCGTTCCCAGACAAGAAGCAGATGGCTGAGCACAAGAAGTTTTTGGAGGAGGCTGCAAAGCGCGATCACCGAAAGATTGGCAAAGACCAAGAGCTGTTTTTCTTCCACGACCTGTCACCAGGATCTGCTATGTGGTTACCCCACGGAGCACGTATCTATAACACCATCCAATCCTTCCTCAAAGAAGAGTACTGGAAGCGTGGCTACAATGAAGTCATTACACCAAATATGTACAACTCAGAGCTCTGGAAGACATCTGGTCACTGGGATTACTACAAGGATGACATGTTCACATTTGGCGATGAGAAGGAGACATTCGCATTGAAGCCAATGAATTGCCCTGGTCATTGTCTGATGTTTGACCATCGCGAGCGAAGTCACCGAGAGTTGCCATGGAGAGTTGCTGATTTTGGAGTGCTCCATCGAAATGAAGCTTCAGGTGCTTTGTCTGGTTTGACCCGAGTCCGTAGATTCCAGCAAGATGACGCCCATATTTTCTGCCGAGAAGACCAAATTAAGGATGAAATCACTGACCTGTTCGATTTCCTCAATGCTGTTTATGGCTTACTGGGATTTACTTTCAAAATGAAGCTCTCTACACGACCAGAGAAATTCATGGGTAAGAGGGAGACCTGGGATATGGCCGAAGACAAGCTCCGCACAGCATTGGACGAGTTTGCTGCGAATGGAGGTACACCCTGGGAACTCAACGAGGGTGACGGAGCTTTCTACGGACCCAAGATTGATATCACCATTTCCGATTGCTTGAGACGAGAGTGGCAATGTGCTACTATCCAACTTGACTTCCAGCTTCCACAAAACTTTGGTCTTGAGTACATGACTTCTGAGGTGATTGTAAAGCCCAAGGAGGATTCCGAGGAAGCTGCAGCCAAGGCCAAAGCAGAGAAGGCCAAGAAGGAAGAAGCCAAGAAAGAACCAGCTCCAGAAGTGCCAGGCGCGAAGAAGGAAAGAGTTATTAAGCCCCTCACTCCAGGTTGTGCTCGACCAGTTATCATCCATCGAGCCGTTGCTGGAAGTATCGAGCGATTCACTGCGATTTTGACAGAACATTTTGCAGGAAAATGGCCTTTCTGGCTCAGTCCTCGACAGATCTTGATCGTGCCTGTTGGTGTTGGCTTTTACGATTACGCCAAGGAGGTGCAGTCTATTTTCAAAGCACAGCACATGTTTGTGGATGTTGATCTCAGTGGTAACACCCTGCAAAAGAAGATCCGCACAGGACAATTATCGCAATACAATTTCATCTTTGGTAAGTTATCCCAGTATAGCCGCCTGATTGTACATGCTAACGAATTGTATAGTTGTTGGTGATCAAGAAATGACTGGACGAGAGATCAATGTTAGAAACCGTGATGATACATCAAGTCAAGATCGTGGAAAGCCAGTCCCATTGAAGGAAGCGATTGAAAAACTTATTGCGTTGAGAGACGAGCGAAGAACCGATAATCCCTTTCCGGGAGATGTCAAGGCTGCAGCACCTAAAGCATAAGGGGTATACCATCTGTGGAGTTACGATAAAAGTGCATTTGCGATATTTGAAGCGACTGGGAGACGTGTATCGTCGCTGGGGAATACACCGCAGAGGTCCAAAATGAAAGAATTATGAAGAAAATGAAGCCAAAAGAATTTCTGGTCATTGTTGAATCGTTTTCCTTCAAGTTTTTGTTGCCCATTACTTTCACTTCTTCCATTCGTGGCCTCCCCCAACTATCAACTGGACAATCGTACACCAAGGTAATTGATTGGATAGGGGTGCGAAGAGTAGAAATACTCTAATTCCACATTTATTACTCGTAATCTGTAAATAGGTCTCACTATAATTTTCACGTGTTCTGCTTCTGGACAACAAAGCCCCGCATTTTCCAGGTTATGACGTACGGGAAGATCACCATTTGGGCAGCTGCCGCTGGAAATGAATGGTAACCTAAGGTAGGCAATTTGACCATAAGACAGGCCATCTTCTCATTGTCCCTGATTCACCACCACAGGAAAACCTCCTTCCCACCAAATACTTGGCCCTCATTTCTTTTGAAATATCTCTCGAAATCCCCCTCGGCACTCCATTTACAGACGTCGTCATATCTCCATGTCTGGAGCTTTGTTCCCGGCTCCTTGTTGACATTGTCGCACAGAATCCTTCCAGGTCCTCCCCACCTGTGCACGCGTACTCGTACCCTTTTGCATTTGCACAGCAGCACAACCAAGATAAAAATCTACGGGGATATTGCGAAAATATCAAGACACCATACAACACAGGAACATCCCAGGAACTCCAACCAAAGTCAGTTCTCCAGCAATAAGTTTGCGCCGTTGGTTGCGGGACCTCGGCCTTTGAAACAACTGTGAGCAAAGACACTGACTCGATCGTCTAGATGTCGACAATTAATGCGAACTCGGCCATACCTCCACCCTCTCAGGGATATACGGATCGAGGTTACGGTGCCAACAGTCTCCCTCCTCAAACCTCAAATAACATATCTGCCAACGATTTCGGTACACCAAGCAATCCAGCACAATCCTCACCCTTAGCACAATCCTCATCACAACAACCACAGAATCGCGGACGATTCAACGAAGAGTGGGACGCAAGCCAGCGGGGAAGCTCTATTGTAGACGGCAACATGCAGCGCTCCAACTCCGTCATGTCTCAAGGGGGAACTCTGATTCCTTCGCGGGGAGGAACTCTAAAAAAGAAAGGCTCTTTGAAGAGATCCGGGTCCTTGAAGCGGTCTGGCAGCCGTAGAAGCTCAAGGGCGGGCAGCGTGCGTAGCTTAGCTCTCCAACCAACTGGTGGGGAGGGCGATGAAGCACACAGTGCTTTCTTCTCACCAGTTCCCACAACTGGAAATCCAACGGAGATTCTGGCAAATAGATTTCAATGTACGTAAACCCGTTTGTTTAATGTGGGTTGCCCGCCGTTACATGAATACTTTTGCTAATACTTCTACATTCAGCATGGCGCAAAATCCTGAAAGACTTGATCACATATTTCCGAGAAATCCAAGCCTCGTACGATCACAGATCTAAAAACCTGCTCAAGGTTGCCAACGTCATCAACAACACTTCTACCCCTCCTATGTTTCTTCAGTCTGGTGGAATCGACGATGCTCTACAAATCCTACGAGGCTACCACAAAATTGCCATCGCTGAGGCCAACAAGTCCAAGGATATTGAGAACGATGTTATTTTATCTCTGGTCGGCCTCCGAAACGATTTGAACCAGAAGATCAAGGAAATCAAGAGTCTATCTGGGGATTTCAAGAACTCGGTTGAAAAGGAAATGGAAAATACACGACGATCAGTGAACAGCCTACAAGACGGCCTTGGACAGGCTGATGTTGACCCAGCCCAAATGACAGGCAAACAAGATCCATATCTACTCAAGCTTGCTGCCGATCGCCAGATTGAGAAGCAGATTGACGAGGAAAATTATCTACACCAAGCGTATTTGAATCTCGAAGCATCAGGTCGAGAATTGGAGTCTATTGTGGTCGGAGAAATTCAAAAGTCCTACAACGCATACGCTGGTATTCTCAAGCGGGAGGCAGATAGTGCCTATGATGCTATCGAGGAGCTTCGAACAGGTCCAATTGCGATGCCAAAGGACCATGAATGGTATGTCTCTTACCTCCCTGGCGTTTCTCCGTGTAACTGGGCATATCTCATGTTGAGCAACTACTAACACACTTTTCCAGGGAACAATTTGTTGAGGCCGATGAGCACTTTGTAGACCCTAAGATACCAGTTCGAGAGGCCCAAAATATACATTATCCAGGTAGAGATAATTACTTGGCGCAAGCAATCCGCGAGGGCTTGTTGGAGCGCAAAAGCAAATATCTCAAAAGGTAAGTTATTCTTTCCCCTTCATTTAGTACACTGCTAATTGATTATAGTTATACACCAGGATGGTAAGTTATTCTTTTACAAAATCTCCGAATAAAATACTGACTAGGTTCAAGGTATGTTCTTTCTCCTACTCATCTCCATGAGTTCAAGTCTGCGGACAAAACCCAGGCTCCTATTATGTCTCTCTACCTCCCCGAACAGAAACTCGGCTCCAATTCCCCTCGGGGCGCATCTTCGAACAAATTCATGCTCAAAGGCCGTCAGACGGGCTCCATGCACCGAGGTCATTCTTGGGTATTTAGAGCGGAGTCCTATGATACGATGATCAGCTGGGTGGAGGATGTTCGAACTTTGACGGAAAAGTCTCCCCAGGAACGAAATGCATTTGTACGCCAACATGCCCGAAGTATCAGCGGAACCTCGCAGAAAGCCGGATCGATTAGCAGTGATGGTGCCATGGACGAGGAAGATGAAGAGCCATTTTCGGCAAATGCATCAGCAGTGGTCGCAGCGGCACCAAGCCATGGCCAGGACGTGTCCCGGCGTCCCCAACCAGGTGGGCGATTTCCATCCGATCTTCAAATCAACACACAGCGTGGCTTACAAGCTCCTCTTTCTCCGTCTAGTGGAAGTTCCAACTTCGGAGATGGCAAGAATTCAAGTGTAGCTGCGATCCCTGTCAGTGCGGCAGACCAGTATGGAGGAGAAGACTTGAGGTCTCATGCTGAGGAGGTCGATAAGCGAGTGATGAAAGATGGTGTCAATCCCTACACCTACCAGCCAATCCAAGAGACTGTCTCTTCCCCACGACGCGAACAACAAACTGCCCCAATTGCAGCGGCAGCTGGGCTAGGTGGGGCTGCGATGGGCGCTGTTGGAGCAGAAGCATACAACAGCCACGCTCAAGCCAACCAGGAAGCTGCCCAAAACGATTACTTTCCTCAGCAACTCGCTGACCAGGCCGCGATGGAGGCTACGATGATTGCAGCACCTGATACCGATATCAGTTACAAGCAGGCCGAAAAGGAAGCTACAATGGTAGCAGCGCGGGATACCAATATCGAGAATTCTAACCAAGCCCCTTTGGGAGCTTCTAACATTATAGCTCCAGTCATGATGTCTGCCGCCTCCGGTAACATCTCTGAGAGCTCACAGTCCCAATTGCGAGATACTCCTACTTCGGAGCTACCACTCGTCGAATCCCGACCTCCATTCGCAGAGGCACCAAGACACCAGAGTGTTAATAGTATCAGCCAGCTTCATGTACCAGGCGAATACCCACGGAGTGCTACCGACCTTAAGAGCCCGACTAGTCCTCAGACGCCAATCCAAAAGGAGTTGTAAGGAGGCAAATTGTATGTACATTTCGCTGTACTATTATGAGTGATTATTATTTTGGTATTTTTGGGCTGGGGGCTGGGGGCTGGGGTTGGTGAGGGAAGAGAGGAACAACAGGACTGTGGGATATGATATCTGGCTTGGACTTGGACTTGGTGAATTGGCGGAATGTCTACATTTCTTGCTCTTTTCTTTTTTGTGGGATGAGTCTCCTTCATAGTTAATGATACCAGCATTCAAATTTTTTCAATATTGCTTTTTCTCTTCTCTCTTTGCCGTCTTGAGATTTCCGATTTGTCAAAGTCACTCTTCAACTATGGGGGAGACTGACCCTAAATAGCCGGGTGCAAATAGCAATATCGAAGTCAGAACTTGGAAGTGTAAGATACAGAGGGTCAGGTGGTGGAAATAAAATGGGCCCTCTCAAGCCACCATGACGAGATTTCCGTTACCCATCCTCTTGGTTGGTGCCATGATCGTACAACAGATGCGCAAATGGAACGTGAAAACATAAATCGGAACAACATTTCACCAATATGAAGGTGTCAAAAAGGCAAAAACTATACTTCTGAGGCGTGGCTGTTCACAAGTCACTACAAAACATCAGCCCACCACAGAAACAACCCCCACATTGAGAAATTTTGCCCGGCGACTTCAACACCATCGCAAGATAGCGTTAGGAGACGAGGACGAGGGGAACAACGAAGGAGGTGAACCAAGTACCTGCTTGGTAAATATTGGTAGTTAGGGAGGAAGTCTGGGAGTGTCTCTTCCCAAGGTTGGAAAGTGAGTGTTGGATGCATTGAGACTAGAAAACCAGAGCTGAGAAGCAAATGAAGAAGGTAAACGGACGGAACTCAAAAATCTGATAATAGCGACAGAAACGAAGCTATCCACACAAACGGCAGCTGAAACTATCACCCCTCAAAAAGAGAGTCAACAACCAATATGGAACAAAATCAAATTTCCAAAGAAAGACAGCAGCAAGCTCGTATGTCGATCCATCCCATCGCCATTAGGTTGCTACAACACTCGTCGCGAGTGATTTTCGACAACCATGATAAATTACCCGGGTTCTTCGTGAATCGTTCATTGCGATGTATATCCTATTGAAGGCCCCAGGATATGGATTTATATAGACAGAAATATAAGAATCCAAAACACTCGAACAAACTTGCAAAAATTTCAGAAATTCAGACAACTGGGAATTTCTCTATTTCTGTTTCCCCTTCTGAATGATCCCCAATTACCATTATAAACACTCGCCGCCCGCTCGCGCAAAAAATCCTAGCCAGTCAGCCTCCCATATGTCCATCCCAGGCACTAACTACAAACATACCATGCCAGCCATCCATGCATGTACTGTCCATGTATCAACCAAACCAGTTGCCAGAAACAGTAAATAAAAGAAGAGGATCTCCGCTGAAACGCCAACGCTATAACAGAAGAAATAATGTTGTTGAAATATAAATGATGTATCTGGTAACCCCTCCCTTATTGAGGGACCGGCGTTTCCACCACGGGTAGTTCAGAAGCAGCAACAGTCTTCAACTTCGTCCGACGTCTCGGCGGCGTCTTAGGAGGTAATTTCTTCCCACTATCCAACCTCGGTAAAGGTATAGGCGGAGGAGGATATCTCTTTCCTCTCTTGGTAGGACTAGGACTTTCTTTCTTCGCCTCTTCCACTTCAGGTAATTGGGGTTCCTCGTTCCCATGTCCATTCACATCATGCACACCCTCATCGAATTCCGAATTCCGACTTGGGGTTTGGACACCGGGTTTCTCTGATACGGCGGCGACGTGGACGACACTGACGGAACTTTCTGTTTGTGAGGGCGAGAGGGAGATTCCGAGGAGTTTTCGGGCTACTTCTCCTTCTTGGATGTCTGGGTCGATGAGCCACGGGACTTTGGCTACACGGTCGACGAGACGGCATGTAGTTTCATCTGCGGGTTCCCAATGGGCGTTTGCGGATTGACCCAGGGTATGGAGGACTCGTTGGATTTCGTCACGTTTGTAGTAAGGTGGTTGACTTAGTTGTGTATGTGCTAGGAGGGGGTAGAGAACTCGGAGGTAGGTGTGGCGGAGGGAGATGAGTTCGTCTGGGAGATCTAGAAGGTTTCTTATTATCACGTCCAAGAGTACTCGGAGATCGTTGAAGTAGAAGTATTCGTGCGTTGAGCGGGTGGTGAAGAGGAGGTAGAGGAGTTTTAGAATGAGGAGTTGGAGGGAGGTCTCGGTTTCGCGGTTTAAGAGGAGGATTATGTTTTCGCCAAAGGTTTTGTAGGAATGGCCGTAGATTCCTAGCAATTTGATGACACGATTTGTTAATGGGGAGGGCGGTGGTTGGTTGTCTGTGGTAGAGGAGGTTGCGGCAACCATATATTGTTCATTAAGGACCAGCTATAGGATAAAGTTAGGATGTCAATATAATTTAGTAAAAGTGAAATACTGACCAAAACTCGAATGACAGGGTAATGATACGGGTCATCGACATCGTCAGATAATTCTTCAATTATTTGAAAAAGACAAGTGACAAATTCATCATCCACATGGCCCAAATCTTCCGTATTCAGTCGTTGCATTCGTGATGATTCATATAAAACTTCCAAAAGAAGTCGATGTAATCGTGGGTCCTCCCTCCGGTCCTGCTTGATCAATTCTATTAAACGTGGAAAACAGCCTTCCTGGTTCATTTTCTCAAACGTTGCTTCATTCTGCCGTCCATCGAACAGTAGGAAACCTGCTATAAAGTGCAGCGTCGCGGGTTCATCCTCCTGCAGAAGACAATAGATGAGCTGGATTCGAACATATTCCTTGTTCACCTCGAACAGCTCGCTCCGCAGAAGCTTTTGTATGCATCGCGCCACGTCATAATCGGATTGTAGGTATTCGTCTTTGAATTTCGTGGTAAAGTGTAGATAAGAGCGCAGGGCGTTGTCGATCAATAACTGCGACGGACATTTCTTGGTGACGATGTCATCAAGTTCTAGAAAAAGGAGCACAATTAGCTGGGATTCCAAGCCAATATTTCCGCAGAACAAATGCGCAAAGGGTGGAGAGGGGGGATCTACCGTCCCAGAATTGTTGTTCGTTGTCGAGGGTATACTCAAACTCCTCCATGGTAATCCACTATCGGAGCACGTTGCTGCTTTCGCAAAAGCATTCCGAGGGTCCACGACAGTCCAGCAATGCGAGAATGAGTTTCGGGGATTTTAATGGCCTCGTCTTGAATTTGGTACTTGGGGGACGGAGTGGTTTTTGTTGGTGGGGTGGATCATATGTCGCTGTTGACTAGGTGTACAAGTATGAGTTGTGTTTGATGGCGAGAGGGGTTCATTGGACACCCCTGGCACATCAAGCCCATTCACGCCACACTAGAGACCCGCAAGGCTGTGGCTCTGTGGCTACAAGTACGAAGATCATGAAAGTGTCTGAGTAGCACGTGGAAAACAAGGAAATATTCACTCTTGACGTACTTTGGAATGACTGTACTCCTCTCACTGCATGATTGCCTCACCTAATCATGACAATTCAATAGAACAAATTTCAAATATACATGAATTCGTGAATTCTAGCATCTGGTCGCCGCCAAACTAACTCCATAAACCAAAACTATACAACCACCCGACTCTCTTATCCAAACTGGAAGCCTCCTTGACCAAACTTGAAGTTAAACTGCTGACCCCCGTGGCTATGTCCAAATGGTTGCCCACCTCCAAAAGGAGACCCTTGGAATGGGTTGTGTCGTTGTTGCTCGTGATCGTTCGGGTCATCTCCCTGGTCGAACCTTGCTTTCAGCTCTGGATCGGTCAAAACTTCATAAGCCTCATTGACTGATGCCATTTTCTTCTCTGCGTCCTCCTTGCTAATCCCCTGCATATGAGCTTTATCTGGGTGATGGATCTTGACCATTTTTCGGTAGGCTGATTTGATTTGCACGGGATCCGCATCTCGGGTCACTCCCAAGACCTTGTAGTAATCCTTGGTCTTGCTTCTCTTCAGCTCAACTTGAGCAGTGTGTAGAGCCTGGTTGAGCTTTTGAGATCCCGGGTGGTGCTCCTTTGCGGTGGTTAAAGTTTGTATGGCGGCTTCAAAGTTCTCAGATTCCATGTGTCTTTGGGCCTTGGACATAAGTCCGGGAAGTGAGTTCTCATTATAAGTAAGAGCCTCGTCACACCATGGAATCGCCTTTTTGTAGTTTTTCATCTGTTCACGTTAGTATTCACACACTCGGCATTTGCGGGGAAATACATACCTCATGATATGCCTCGCAAACCATGTCGACAACTCTGGCAACCAGCGCATTGGGTGCATGCTCTGGAATGGTTCCATCCTCTCGGAAGCCCTTCACATCATCCTTAATATCCTGAATCAACCCGGCATCTTCACCATGTGGTAATAAAACCTTCAGAGAACTCGCGTATTGGCTCTTCTCAAAATGCTTATTGACCTTCTCCAACGCCTTATCCATATTCTTCATCTTTCTATAAAGCTTCTTACATGGCTTTGAATCGGGATCTCCACGTAGACACTGTCGTAGCTGGTCCTTTCCATGTTCCTGATCGGCCAATCCGTAGTAGGTGATCGCAGCGATCTGCAAATGAGGTTCGATATCACCAGGTTGCATTTGCAAAACGTGCTTCAAATCGCTCATACCCTCCTGGACCTCCCCACGCTGGAACCGACAGTTCGCTCGAGTCTTTCGCAATGAAAGCATCTTGCTTGCTGTCATAATTCCAGCGCCTGCCTGTGTGATACACTCCTCCCAGTTCCCAGCCTTTTCGGCGTCAAAAGCCAAAGAGGTTGCCCCCTTGGCCTCCTCGAGTTGAGCGAGGTCATCGGCCGAATTGCCATGAGCGAGGAAATCCTTCACTGCCGCATCCCAATCCCCAAACTTCGCGCGTATCTTCGCCCGCTGGAGGAGGGCCCCTTCGAATCCTGGTTTGATGCTCAGGACTTTGTCGAAGTCTTTGGTAGCTTGTGCGGTTCGACCGAGAGATAGGTAGGTTGCGCCACGCTTGAAATAAGTCAAGTAGTTTTGAGGATCTCGAGAAATGGCGACATCGTAGTAGGTGAGGGCATCGTTGGTTTCTCCTTTCGCCAAGTGGGCGTTGGCGGACGACAAGAGAGCCGAGATGGGCAAATCGGAGGGGATGTCCGAGGACGAGACAGCTAGGACCAACGAGTTGGAAGATAGCAGTGTGGCGGCGAATGCCAGGACCGACAGGTTGACAATCATCGTGAAGAGATCATGCAGAGATATCGAAATCGGAGGCAGAGGGGTTGCGCAGGTAGAGTTTAGTGGCGAGGATGAAACCGATAAAGCGATACCACGCTTGAGGGGTCTTTAGTGAATTGCCAATAAGTGTGGAAGTTGACACAATGGCCCAGCTCGAGGGTTTGTTGTTGTGGGATGCTAATTGGGTTGCAGGAGTGAAGGTTGGAAGGTCGAGAAAAGAGCGTGGTGGTATGGTGTTATATGGGTATGGAGTAGTTGTCTTGATGGGGGGATCGCATTGTACAAGCTGGCCTCTTTAGACCCTGCAATTTCCGTGATCGATTGCTTTCAGCCTCGCATGCCAAGAGTTGTGGGGTTGTACAATTCCTCCGGACCCCGAGGCTATGTATTTACTCACCTCCTGTCTTTAGCAACAACAAAACTCCAACTTCAACACCATATTTACACATCTCATACAATGGCACATCTCTCCCTCTCCCCCTCAGCAATCTTCTCTCCATCTGTAGCCCGCCAACACGCCGCTACATCGAAAGACTGGAACTACGTCGACAACTGGCTCTCCACAAAATTCAATGGCAAATCCCCACCCGCATTCGAGCGCAACAACGATACCCTCAAAGCCCTCCTCGCCCTCGCGACCCTCAATGAAAGCGCCGACGAAGAACGCGAACTGCTAGCGAGAGTAGAAGCCAAAGCTCTGAAGGATCTACAAGCAAAGGAGGAAGCCGATCCGAATACCGACCTGTTGCATTCCCTCGAAGACTGCTTGACGCGAGAGGGAGAAGCAAGTCTCGACGCGCTATCATCCCTGAGTGTTGCGCTCAACCAACCGATACCTGATATGGAGACAATGGGGCGGAAGATTATCGATTTGCATGTTGCTTCGCATGATTTGGATCAGGCTGTGGACCGAGTGTCGATTCTTGAGAACTATTTGAAGACGGAGCTGGAGAAGATAAACAACTTGGTTGAGGAACTACAAGGGGACGCATATCAACCACCCCCAGATTTGATGAAGCAGACGGTCGACTACCGGCGGAGGATCAAGGGTCTGTCTTCCAAATTACCAGAACTTAAGGAACGAGTTGCCTCCTTGACCGCCGCTTCGGGAACACCAATCACAATAGAACAAGTACAGGCGGAGGAGGTGAAATACAAGGCACTGATGGCTACAGTGAAGGATCTTGAGACACAAGTAAAGGGTTATCATGGTTTACCACAAGACACGGATCTAGCAAGACTGGAACTGGAAAGCTTAAGGGTGGAGTTGAGAAATTTAATACGGCAACGTGATAGCATGTTTGAGGGACTTGTGGAAAGAGAAACTCCCAGGAAGGGTAGATGAATGGAAATTCGCCTCTGAATTTAGCCAGAAACTCCGCGCTTGATTATAATAACATGCTACAAAACAACCACACCATAGACCGACACCACATATTATCGCTTGGGTCGTCCCCCGCCCCCTAAACGTCCAAACTTGCCGAGTCCTGCAGGTTGTTTCTTCCCGGCTGGTGTTTGCGTGGGTGTGTCTTTGGCCGGAATTGGAGGTCCATGCAAACGACTCAACTCCTTGAAAGCCTTCCCTTCCAATCCTTCTCCAGCCCGTGCATCCAGCATACCCAAACTATCCTCAAATTCCCCTCCCGGTCTCTGAGATCTTCTTGCTCTTTCCTGCACACTCTTGAACTTTTCCAACAGTTCGTTCCACCGAATCCCTTGCTCGTCTCGGCCTTTGAGCCTACTAGATCTGTCGAAATTTGATGGGCCAGCATTCGCCGGTGCGCTAAATGAGGTATGAGCTTCGGTGCTCTTTTGACGAGTATGTAATTGAAGAGAAGAGAGCGCTTCCACGACACTGTTATTACGAGATTGAGATACGTACGTTCGAGGTGCGATGTGGAGGTAGCCTATCGCACTCACACTATTTAGTCTGTTCTTCAAAGCAGCAAATGCAGCAGATTGGGGAAGAAGCATCAATAAACCGTAAAGGCATTTGTAAAGATGGGGGTGTTTCTCCGGTTCCAGTAGTTGCAGTCGAAGGTCTATATCTAAGTTAGCCAAGTCCAGACTACAAAGGAGCTTTCCCTACAAGTGAAAACGGGGGATTCAAGAAGCTGGACAAGCTTATCGATTTGGATGAGCATGTTGACAGTCATCTCCAGTTCCGCACTATTGAAGTCAGCATAGCCCAGCCCATTGACACACCGCACCATACAATATCTGAAGAAGATTATATGCTTGCTCGTATGCCTGCGCGAGTAAGCAAAGGGAGAAAGTGGCAACTGCATTGTAGCACCACGATCTGAAAAGGGCGACGAAGAAGGTTTGTCCGTCCTGTGATTTGTTAGGTTTGCTGGTGGGATGTTTCTGGTGACAAACTTTGGTTTCCAGATTCCGAAGTCTCTTGCGCAAATCTGCCAGTTGAGGAGCTGTAATTAGGTTATTGTTGAGATTTTGAACCATAATACTAGCAAACTCAACGTCCTCTTCTTTTTCGATGCAATCTGCGAGCGTTCGGTAGATTCGTTCGGGGCTAAGGCTAACGCAGAGCTGTCGAATGATCAGATTCCCTCGGGTTTCCAACAACTTTCTGTCTGTAGAAAACAGCTGCAAGAGATTCTCCATGAATGAGGTGAAGTACTCATCTCCGCTGTTTCTTGAGATTTGTGACAGAAGTTGCAAGTCCCTTGTGACGACCGCTTCCGCGGGGTCAGATAAAGTCTTGAGAAGTGCGGGAAATGTGCCATCGTTGATAGCTAACACCTTGCGAGGGGCTTTTTTGTGAAGCATGAGCAACCAAGTAAGAGCCGCAACTCTGGTTGCTTCATGATCATTCAAGAAAAGTAGGGTAAGGGAATTGACTGCCGCAGCATAATCGAGGTCGACTTGTGGGCGAGATGGAGGTGGTGTGGGCGTGGGTGCTTTGTTGTACGGCGGAGGGGGTGTTTGGACTTCAGACTCCCGCCGATCAGGTTCTCGGGTCGTGGATACTGAGCCGCGTGGATTGGCAGAAGAATCTCTTCTTTCGTTCTCCTTCAGGACTGAAGTAGGTATTCTTGAGGGCCCGGCAGTGGGTGGTTCTGACGAGCCGCCTTCATCTGAAAGTGACACCACGTAGTCCATAAGAGCAGTATTCACTCGGGCAGCTGCTTGCCTGATGGGTTCCACACCACTTGCCATAGCTGGCAGAAGATGAGCCAGGATTTTTGGTGCAAATGGTAGCACTTCTTCGGGACAAATATCGAGAAACTCCACAATCCAGCGAAGTGATTCCTGTAGGCTGTCTTCTTCTACTATGTATTAGCAAGAGTCATCTGAATTTAGTAAAAGACATCTACCTAGTGGGGCATCAAGGTTTGCTGTCAATATCTCAAGTATCTCCTTGTGGTTGACTGCAACATCTTGACCTGGTACCCAGTCATCGTCGCTACTAATATCTTTATCATCGCCAGCAATGGAATCATCGTCAGCTCCAACATCCGGAGCGATAGAGGCGTCACTATCCATGGATCCAGAACGCTTTCGTTTGCCTTCACTCCGGGACTTGCGACTTTCCACAATGCCCTTCTTAATGCGGGATATCCGCTTGATCTCGCTCAGGAATCTCTCCAGTGCGCCCTGGGTTGCGACATGTACGTCGCGGTTTGGATCGCTCAAGAACTTGAAGATGCCTCCAAGAAACTCTGGTAGGTAAGAGACAAGCTCCAGATCAGGAATAGAGTCTAGTAATGTGATCCATCCAACCAAGAAGGTCCGAGTGAATGGATTGATTACGTATATGCGCTCTTTCAGAAGCGGAATGAAGTCAGCGAGTGAAAAGGCAGTAGGCAAATCCACAGATTCATCTCGTGATTCTTTGTCGGTCTCAATTATTGAATCTTCAGAGGTGTGAAGGATAGAAACATAGGTGGCTGCAGATTCGGACACAATGTCTTTGATGAGGCGATCAAGAAGTTCGGCTCCATTCTTCACTGAGAGCTCTGAATCTGCACCAAGCTAGATATAGTGTTAATATATAAAGATATAAGAGTAGATGGATACATTCTAGAATAGGCAAAATTGACTTACTTTGCATAGTGCATCGAAAATGTCGTTGAAATATGGTAAGACCTCGCCCTTCGCTACCTTGGCAATATTATACATACTCTCGCATGCATAATAACGCACGCGAGCATCTTGGTCTGTGAAACACGCAAGGACTGGAGGCACAATTTCATCCAGATATCTAGCCAATTCCTATCGCTTTATCAGTAGTGATCATGAATGATTTTAAGGGAGGCGACATACTGGACCCAAAGCTATTGCCGCGGCTGCAAGGCCGATGAGTCCGCCATTCCTCGCATGAGGCTGATGGACGGCATATGCAAAATCGTTGCACAATTGTTGAATAATTTTCTTGATGCGATCAAATTCCTTCGCCGTGGCGAGATCCCGGATAACACGTTCGAGGCTATCCAACACGTTAGTTTTGGAGTTGAGGAGGTTGGTGGGGAGCGGGGAAAGGATGCATGCGTACTCGAGTGCTCCGACCTTCCTCTTGTCGTAGAGCTTATCATTCAACGCGCGCTGGATACTTGGATCCATACTGACAGTGACCTTCTCAAATGGTCATGGTCTGACTTCGGGTGTTGTCTATATGCTTTTTTGGTCGTGGAGTTGGCTCTGTATGGTAGTTGTTTTACTGTAGATTGAGAGATGTTCTTGGAAATCGGCAAGAGCTACCTAGATCATGCAGGAGGTTGAAAAGATCGGTTTCTGAATGTTTTCAACTCACAAATTCATAAGCTGCAGCCCTTTGGTGGAAAAGCCAGAAGAAACGCCAACAAGTTTCTCTGCAAGTGAAGAGGCCGGAACTGCGAATGGTGTTGTGGTTTGTTGTCACGTCACCGTACAAGCAAACTGAGTTCCAAGGTTATCGCACACCCCTGCAACTGGCATGGATAAAGGTTTGGGAACTCTCGCTGCCACGTGCCCAAGCGATCACTTATTATTATATGCTCTTTATGCTAGCTTATTAAATTATGCCTTTGGTTGATTTCCTTGCGATGGACAATAAATTATAAAACTCAGCAGTCCGCTTGCGTCATTATTCTTAGGCTATTTTGTTCCAAGACACCTGGGTGTTGTGGGTTCATATTCTATAACGTGGTTTATCACCGAGTCGGACATATCACCGAGTCGGACACTAAAAATACATACAAAAAACGTCTGTGCGACCCTAGTAAAAATTTGTAATTCTTAATAAAAACTAATAAAATTTTTAGACGCTTACTAGCTATAACTAACGATTCGCTTAAAATTACCTCTGTATTTATTGATTTTTTTTTATTTTTTTAATAACTTAGCTATTATAATTAGTTAGTATCTAAGATTTCTAATATTATTTATATATATAGTAATAAAGTAAGGATTTTAATTTTATTAATTTTTATTAAGAATTACAGATTTTTACTAGGGTTGCACAGACGTTTTTTGTATGTATTTTTAGTGTCCGACTCGGTGATATGTCCGACTCGGTGATAAACCACGTTATATTTTTTAGCTTGAGAACAACGATTGCTTGGTATTTATGAACCTGAATATTGACTAGCCAGTTTTCTGTTCCCCACCTCTGTAATTCTACAAGTAGAACCATTTTTTCTAAAAGATGCTTGAATAAATACCATATTTCCCCGAATTTCAAATGAAAAGCTAAACAATGTAGCTCATGACATTTTCACTCTCAGCATATTAAATGAGTAGAGTAGAGTAGAGTAGTGACCGCTACTCTACTCTACTCATCACTACACGAGTATTACTCAAGTAGTACTCGAGTAGTACGGACCGATTCCGACTGATTCGGACCGACTCTCGGGAGAGTCGGGCCTAAAATCGGTATATATTTATAGTACTAGAAGAGCTTAGTAAGAGTTTTCTATAAATAGTTATTAGAATTTTTTAAGGTTATATATCTTTAGAAGAGAATAGAGAGAAGAGGCGAAAATTCTTATCTAATTTTCAAGGCTTTTTAATAATAAAATTATCTCTTCTTAGCTTATATTTATATATTACTACTATTTATAGACTACTTGAGTAGTACTTGAGTGGTCAAGAGTAGCTACTCTACTCTACTCATCCAACTTACTACTCATACTCTACTCTACTCTACTCACGACTACTCGAGTAGTACTCGAGTAGTTGAGTAGTTTGTTAATACGCTGTTCACTCTCATATCCTTCTACTATTAATAAAGACAAACCTAAGAATCAATGACTCCGGCCTTCAAGTTGAAACTCAAAGGCAAGAATGGTTACTTTCATTTGAACTCTGAACTTCCACCAGAATACGGATAATTCTTAAAACGACTTATTGTTCTTGCTTATTATTTATTCGTAGTCGTTGTTTGAATACCGCCCAACAGCATAGAAACAATTCTTGGCCTCCCTAGAAAGTACAAATAACTTCTAGGAACAATTGTGTAAGTTGTAGATTTTCACTGCGATTCTGATACTCCTTCAAAAGCTACCACAACAATGCTCCGTAATACAAAGAAAGAGTCACACACAATATCTTTCTTTTTTTTTTTTTTTTTTCAAAAACTAGAATTCTATCAAGTTGTTTTTAAAAAAGAGCAATTTCGGAAACTGCATCACACTCCAGAAATCGAAACCTGCTCGACTCCAAACTCCACTCAATCCAATGTATTCAACTCACCTTACCACACCCAAAACTCCAAGGCAGCCAAAAAAAAATATTCATAACCAAGAGAAGACCACATCAACTAAAACTCCCGAGGAACAATCTTAACCATCAAAGGAGGTTTATCCCAAAGCGCAAAAGCAGGTTGAACCATCCAATTCCTACTCTCGGGTTGCAACTCCAAATCGAAAGCCCAAAGTACACGAGCGAGAATAAGTCGCATCTCGGCATACGCAAGACTGAATTACAAATTAGCATCCATCAACTATCGTCCATCACACCACCCAGTAACAAGCCAAACAGCCAAGTCAAATATCGAGAGAAAGGAAAGGAGAAAAGCATACCTCTGACCAATACAATTCCTCGGTCCAAAACTAAACGGCTGAAACGCCTTCCTATCATCCCCCTTAAACTCCTCGGCCCCCTCCCACCTCTCCGGTCTAAAACTCCTCGCATCCTTGAAATTCCTCTCACTGGTATAAGCAGCCCACTGGGTAACAGTAACCACTGTATTCTCCGGAACATAGCGGCCACAAATCGTATTTCCCCCCGCCGTAGTCATACGAGAAAATCCAGATGGCACAGGGGGATAAATACGCAGTCCTTCTTCAATGATGGCGTTTAGGTAGGCGAGCTGGGAGAGCGTGTGTGTGGTCATTGATTCGGGGTTTGGGAAGGTGGTGCGGAGGAGGGAGGTGAGTTTTTTGTAGTGAAAGGGGTGGGCGAGGAGTGTGTAGGTTATTCCCGAAAGGAAGGTTGCTGCTTGGGGGGTGTTAGTCGCCTTTGAATTTACGGGGGAGGGGGTTGGAGGATAGGTACTTGTTTCGCTTCCCGCGATGATGAAGAGAGCTGCGTTACTTATAAGTTCGCCGGCTGTCAAACTGTGAGAATAGTCAGCTCGAGCTCTTCCGTCCAAAGTCTTGATTGGAGGATGCTTGCCCTTCCTTCTCCTCATTTTGCTTCAAGAAATAACTAAAGAAATCCACTCGGTTGGTGCTATCTTGTGCCAACCTATTCTTGATTGCTTGAACCGAGTATGTAAAGTGTTTGCTTCTATCTTCCAGCCCCTTTTTGGGTGCCAACTTGTGGATCAACTTGTTGAGGGGCCAGGCATGTTCATTTCCAACGCGATAAAAAAGGGAGTTTTTGAGAAGTCCGAATACTGCTGAGATCCATGGCTATAAAAGTCGTTATTATTTTGGGCTTCTGAATCCGGGAAATGAGAAGACATACATGTAACCCTTCAGTGTCGCCTTTCGTGTCCAAGCCGCCAAAAGATTGACCTCTGTAAAGATTAGCATTGATATCCTGCTTGAATGGGAGCGGGCAGAATAAAATTTTCCTCCGAATCACTGAAAATAGGACAAAGAAACAAGATGTTTACAATGCAAGTTCTCCAAGAATGTCAAACGTCGTGTAACTGTATCTGCTTTAGCTGAAGAATCTTGAAGTGGAAAATTAGCGAAAACCCACTTGTACCACTTCACAATATTAACAACACCAGAAGGACTCTTCAACACCCTTTCCCTCAACACCAAAAGCAACTTATCAACATAAGAAGTCAACAAAGGTTCTTGAGCAGTCAAAGCTCTATCAGAAAAAGCAGGCGATATCAACTTCCTCATACGACGATGGGCAGGATCTTCGGCAATAAGCTACCCCAAAGCGGAATTAGAAATGCTCTCCAAGAAATTGCACATGGGTAGAAACTTGCCATATTTGGAACTCCATTAACCTCCTGAAGTCTTTTGCGCAGGTCTTTGGGTAGATTGCCACTTCCATTTTTTGGAGGGCCGTAGATATCTAAAATGGATGAGTTTGAATTGCAAGGGGAACCGGGGGTATCTTACCTATCCACTTTGAAAAATGAAGTTAGTTATATATATTCACGGAGCATGATTTAAAAAAGGAGAGGAAAGCATACAGCTTGACCACTAGTAAAAGACAACTCATCAGGAGCCACACGAACAACATCTCCATACTCGTCATGAAGCCGAGCAATCCATTCGTGAACATCACCTATCAATGAATGATAGCTCCATGGTAGCCGAGTAAATTTTGCATACCACGGACCGTTGTAGCTGCGAAGCGGATGGTAGGCCAGGAAGAAGACAAATTTTGCAAGAAGGTAGAGCAGAACCTGGAATCGTCAGTAGAGGCAAAGTTAAGGACGATGTAATGGAACCTACAGATATTGCCGCGAGAGCTATCAAGTTCTCAGAGCTAAGCATCTCGTAGAAACTTGTTCCTGAGACTCAAAGCATGAGAGGTTAGAGCACGCAAATTGATCAAGAGTGCAACTAATATTGCAATAAGAGTGGAGGAAGGTGGAGGTTGTGCAGGGAAATGAGATGGTGGTGAGCCAAGAGTAAGGCTAACTTTGTACCCTCAGGGCTAGAATTTCAAAGAACCGAAACTAATCCCAAGAAAAGCGGGGTTTGTGCAAGTGAAGATGGAAAAAGAATACTTGAAAATGGTGAATGGTGGTGGTGAGTTGATAAATTTCGGATGGGAAAAGTCCTATTAGTGTAACCGGTTAGGTGGTAGTAAGCGAAGCAACACCGTTTTTAAAAAGAGGGAAATCAACAAAGTACTCTTCATTGGTACTTTTGGCTAATTATAGGAAAGCCCATAAATTTTGAGGTGTCGAGAGAGAGAAATACCCAACAAGCCACCAACAAATCAGCGCTACCGTTCTATCTTTTGGGACCGAAATCCGTAGATACCGACAACTTTCCAACTCTACGCCGCATAGCCCGATTATATAACGAGGTAGCAACTGATTGCGGATAGCATTCTCCGCAATCAGGTGAGCCAATCATCACACTACCAGTAGCAATTTGAAGAATTGACAACACAACCAACTGCTCACTCAGATATCGCAGTGCCTGAAGTAGACTCGCGCATTCGATCTCGGGTTGGTGTTTCGTTGAAGGCGTATGTTGTAAGTAACTTGAGGGGGTGTCGTGCCTCTGTGGCGTGTCCTCTTTTGTATACCGTAAACGCTCTCAACAAGTCAATTGTGAGGTCTGCTGACATGGGAACGTAATATTGATAACTCGGGTGGTTGTTGTTCGTCAAGACCGAGGCGGATGATCAAAATCAACATGTGAAATTTCCCAAATCGATTCTTATTGACTTTATTCGATAATTTTGACACAAGGTGCTGATGCGGCGTTAATTCTCATTCTTTCGACAACGGGAATAGCTTACATGGTTTTAAGGTAGTATAATGAAAGGCTTGAGAATAGACCTTTCGGTAGTGTTGAGATCATTCTCTTTCTTTGATACAAGTATATTGTTCTTCTATCAAACTGTGAGTGGATGAGGATCCCTTGAGTACATGTTGTCCTGCACTGAAGTTAACTTCGTAAAATCTTACGGTGCACTCTACAAGGTTCTTACACATGGAATGGGGCGTAGTAAGTTGGTACTGTAAGCGCTATTGGTGATTAACGTAGGCTTTACATAAAACATCGACATGCCCAAAGGAGATTCTTCAAGAAAGCCGTTGCTAGTGTCGACATATCGGTTCTTTTGAAGGTATTCGCTAAGAACGATCGCCATCGATCATTTCAATACAATTATGGATGCCCTACATGTTATTAATTAGCAAGAAGATGAAGAGAATGGAGACAGCCACTCGACTCGGTGTTCAAGGAGAACCTAAGGACCCCCATAAAGCAACTTTTCTTTGTTCTAAGATCTTCTGAAATTCATATACGCAATCTGCCACACTGGAAGCAAAGTGAAGGACAATTTAGGTGACTATGCTGTTTGGGCGTACACTAACACCCCTCAAGGCTGGAAGGTTCGATCAAGTGGCCAAAGAAAGATATCATTTTGAACATAAACTCCCAAAAACATGATACAAACTATTGGGGTCTGTCTTCGTAAAATAGTCATCAAACAAGTAAGATACCCACGCTTCCTGGTGGACAGTAGAAGCGGTAGTAAAATAGGTACCTCGTCCTCGTTGTTCCGATCCTATAGCACACTATAAAGTATTGACCTAAACATAATGTCCTAGAGAGTTGGAATAACGAGAGAAGTAGGCAGCTACGAACCTGAAGTATTTACTGTACTTCTACCGTCCGTTGCGAAAGAACCAAGTCAGTGCCTTCTGTGCTGACCACCTGCTCCAGTTGCTTCCCTCTTCTTCAGGGTAAGAAAGACTAGTCCGCAGATGGGAATCAAATGCTCAGATAGGGCTGATGACGAGAGCAAGCGACGAAAAAGAGCGGGCGGGGCAAAGAATCACCCAAAGGCTCGAAACCATATTCATCACCAAGTAACCGCTCCAAGAAAACAAGATCGCAATGCAAACGGAAGATGAATAAAGACCATCGTCATCGAACTCCAACTTCAACTCGGGACTTTCCTTGCGAGACCAGGTTGATCCATGAAGATTCTTCATCGGACGATCAGCTGGCGATAGCACCATGCATCTCCAATGCGATCTTGGTTTTTGGCTTGAGGGAAATCCTTTGGCTGGAGGGACGGGAAATCCGACGCTGGGGTTGGCACAGTACATCAACAGCTGAACCCAGTGTGGTGGATTTCTTGCAGGAAATAGGCGCTTTCGAACCATAGAGAAGCTCAATGTGCGAGAGCAGAGAAGATGAACAAGGGTCTCGCAATCCAATTCGTTCAAGTCGGGCGATTCATAGATGCAAGCGATCGATTTTGGAAAGGTGAGGCGAGCAGTTCGCCAAGCCGGATCGAAAAGGACTGCAGACCCGCAGAGCCTCTCCCCCTCTTTGGGCTTGGTCATGGACGGGAGACAGCTTCCTCTCGACTGGCGAACCCCTCTTTTCTCCCCTTTCCCGAGTCCCCAGAATGAAATGCGCGCATGAACTAGTCTGTTCTCCTCCCTCCACTCTTATATAGGATGGCCTACTAGTATACTGGGCCACCGTATCTGTCAAGTCGAGTGCGGGCCGTTTTTCCCGCAGTCCCGCCGTTGCATTTGAATATGCACTTCTTATCATGCCTCGCAGGAGACTATAAAAGCAGCACTAAATAGCTCTCGTTGTATAGTTTGGAATGAAAGGATTGTCCTAGAACAATGAACAAATAATCCGCTTGTATGAAAGACCTAGCAAAATTGAAAACTCTATATCAGAAGCTCTGGGAGATTTAACCTCTACTGAAGTCAGAATCGAGAGCTGTTTAGGTCCGTTTTCCTTGCCAATGGCGAGTATGCCAGACGGAGATATCGATATCCTCTTAGTGCACTTTTCATGGAGTTCGTGTTGACAGGTGGATGTTGGAGACGACTCGGGTACAAGTACTGACCAAGTTGCCCAGAATAGGTGCATTAGGGTAAAAAATATGGCTGCAGTGTGACTGTGCAGTGTTCTGATTTGACTCAGCTCCCTCGCGCGTTCCCTGCAGAGAAAAAAACTCGCATGCATGGTGGGCGTACTGCAGCAGCGCCAACTTTGATGCAACTCCGGTGGTCTTGTACGGAAGTTGTGAGGACGGGAGGGGTGAGATTGTCAGATCAAGAGGAAAATTTTCATCGGTGAGAAAGATGGTGAACGAGCTGAGGCGTTCAGAGGAAGGGATCAGACAGGGCATATACGTAGTACAGAGAGCCTCAGATGTAAGCACACCACCACTGACACCTCTCTTCTAGCCCTTCAGCCCTTCCAATGCCGAAAGAGGCTGGGAAGATTGAGAAAAACGAGGCAGAAGAGGGGCAGGGAATGAGCAGGGAAAGAGGAACTGGACAGCGAGAGAATGGGGTAGAATCAGTTCAACTGCCGGGCTGTTGTGCCACTTGAACAGGCATCATCACGCAATCCATCTCGATTGGCCTGGAGGGGAAGGAATAGACATTGAGGCTTGGGATCGAATCGAAGATTTGCAAAGGTCTGTCTTCCGTAGGCCGCTCGGTCAAGCTCGGTCAAGCTCAAACTCAAGCTGAGATCAACTGTAAGGTATTGCCAGAGGTGCAGGTCGCGGGCGGAGGTAGAGTAAGGTTGCATCCACAGCTCAAGTGCCTACCCATCACCTACCCATCACCTACCCTAAATATGGCCACGAGCTCGAAGGCACGTTGACAGTGGCAGCGTCTCTCAGTGCGTGACGAAGGGGAGAAGCACCAGTCAAAAGCGTGAGAGGTGCAGAAAACCCGGTGAAGATCGTATTGCTACCCGCCTCCTGAAAACGATGCTTGCAGGCTAAAGAGATTGTTGTTTCGAAATAAATAGAGTGACAGTCATGTACAATTGCCAACCAAATCCGAGACCAGTCCATAGTGGCTTAGACTGTGGGCCAAATTCTGGTGAAGGGCTTTTGGCTTCCCACCGGTAACCGAAGAAGAAAGACGAGGACCTACTGGTACACCTGTCCGTACTTTATATATGCAGTGCTAATGCGCGAAGGATCCAGCTCGGAGTGATATTCCTCTCCCCGAGCTACGCCATCAAGAAGCATCTCTAGCGGGGCAGGCCCGGGGAGAGTCAGTAAGAAGTTAGTGACTTTCCAGCCCTATACGCAAGCAATATCAGTAGGAGATATAGCGCTGCTGGCGGCGTATATAGAAATGGCTTACCGTCCTTCTTCTTGGAGATGCTGAGAAGTCTTGATGTCTCGAGCAAGTACAATGATCCTGGGAGGCAGCGAATAGGCGGAAGCTGGAGACAGACGAGGTGAAGCTGCAGGCATGGGTCATCTGCCTCCTGCAAACTACAGTAGTAAGTCGTCTAAGTAGTCTCCATTCGTGGACGGAAAGAAATTTGGCTTCGGGCAGCTTCATTAGGTCCGTAGAAATAGAAATACTGGGAAAAGAAGAAATATCTGTTAGCTAGTCTGACCACACCCACCCTCGACGAGATGACCAGCATATCATAGCATTTTGCCTTGAATGATACATATTCAGCTGCCACATATACATTGCATTGACGTGGCTCTTCGGGAGTATAGTATGGTACAAAGATAGTACTTGATCTTGGGTGGAATCATATGTTATCATATGCTAGGCTACCCGGGTAAACTGGAAAGCACTGTAGAAGGCGATTGTTTTTTTTTCAAGAGTTGTTGTTGAGAAATCGGCTGCGTCGTTCTCATTGGCGAGGATGAGGAGAGAAGTCGTTCGGTTCGACAAAGGCCTAGCGGCTAGGAGCCTGACAGCCTAACAAGGTTGCCACTGGCCTGGCACTGGACTGTGGCACTGACACACCTTTTTCCACGACGCGCTCCACCTCAAATTCTGGTGCATCGCATCGCATCGACACCCGCCGAACCATTCATCCATCATCCATCACCCACCCACCAAGGTCACTCCACCACTTACTCTACTCGTACCACCAAGGTGAATTGACTTGCGTCCGCTGCTAGCGCAGCGTAGCGTAGCCCCCCTCCCCTCCCCTCCCCATTCCACCGACCCCCGCGCCCCCAAGCTCCCTCTGCTGGACCTGCTGCTGGACCTGCTGCTGGACCTGCTGGCTAACGCATTTCTGCTCGTCCAGCTTCCGGCATAGGCTCTTCGTGTACTGGTACTGGTACTCGAGTACGGCCAACATCAACAGAACTGCAGCAACAACACCGCAACTGCTGCACATCTCCCATCGAGCGAGAGGTAAGCACCACCATACACCCAACCCGGATTGTAGTCCACCTTTCTCTCTCCAGCGAGTCCCCCTCCAACGCACCGCGCATGTGCTTTGCGCTGCGATGCACAGCATTGCTGCAAGATGGAAGATGGCGTGGGATGGGATGGGTCAGCGAGGTCTGCCTCAAAGTCGAGTAGTTGCGTTGCGGCCAGAGGCAGGCAAGGCAGCCTTGCTTTCTACCGCTGGGGACTAGCTGCAGCAAGAGAACCTATTCCCAGAAAGGCATGGCATCATGGCATGGCTTGCCATGGGCAGCGACAGAGAGGAGGTAGCAATCAGGTACCTACTGCCTACCTACCTCCCTCCCTACCTACCTACCTACCTACCTACCTACCTACCTCGCTCGGCTTTGCACCACGCTCAACCACTACCGCTGTGCCATCCCCCAAACCGTCAGACACGGACGCCATCCTCCCCAGTCCAGGCCAACACGCGCAGTGATTGGAGGGGCCCTCCTCACCCACAACTTGTCGCCAGCGTCCCACTAATTCGTCGTGCCTACAGATTTTCCATCCACAATCCTGGTGCACAGCGCGATTTCAGAACCGACGGCAGCTCAGCATATTGTTGTTCCATCACCAGAGTTCCCAAGTACCTATCAAACATGGGTATGTTGTGCCTTCCCAACACCTGCATTCACTGGCTTTGGAGGTCCATATTGAAGCGAGCATCCTGCTCTCTTTTCTCCACCCCCTCCCCACTCCGTCTTCAACTTCAATTTTGGCCTCTCTTGGACTCTGCTAACTCTACGTCTACGATCAAAAGCTGACGATAGCTACCGCCCGAGTGTAAGTCGTTTGTTTCTTCCACAGTATATCACATCGAGATGGCCCTGCCTTTTGGCCGACACCGGCCGCAGATATCTGCAGCCTTGTCGTCGCTGTCCGCGTCTGGCCTGGCAAACTTGAGCTTTGCAACCTGTCTACAGACTGAGCCACACCCTTCGAGGGGCCTGCTAATCCACGCAAACACGTCTCTTCCACGGCTCCCTTCCCTTCCTCTCCTCCTCCTCCTCTTCACCTTCCAAGCAAAGAGCTACCCTTCATGCTTAATACACAAACTAAATTGGTGCGACAGAATCGCGAGAGATCTCGCTCTCGATCCCGCTCCCCACGTCGCAGTCGTCGACGTTCATACTCCCCAAGAAGATCTCGCTCCCGTGACAACCGCAGATCTCGTTCTCCAATGTCGGGCGCAGGTGCAGGTGCGGGTTCGGGTGGTTCAGCTTACGGAGGTGCTCCAAATAGGTCGTTTGAAGAGCGTGCCGCTGCGCGAGAGCAGATGATGAGCAGCCTTCGGGAATCTTCGCAACAAGACCGTCGTGTCTACGTCGGCAACCTTTCATACGATGTGAAATGGCATCACCTCAAGGATTTTATGAGATCTGGTTAGTTTTGAGGCTGGCTTTCGGCAAGGAGAAATAGGGGCTAACGGGGGTTATTTTGCAGCTGGAGAGGTCTTATTTGCAGACGTGTTGTTACTTCCGAATGGAATGTCGAAGGTGGGCGCCTATACGTAGCTGGCTTTTTGAATCTTTTCTTTTTGGTCATTGATGGAATGTTGGATTGACGGATTGGGACGATGTTCCGCGGGATATGTAGGGATGCGGGTAAGTTTGGATGTTTGGACCTCACCTTTGGGATTGATCGCTAACTCATTTTTAGCATTGTAGAATATGCCACGAGGGAACAGGCCCAACAAGCCGTAAACACGCTAAGCAACCAAAACCTCATGGGAAGACTCGTCTATGTTCGCGAAGTACGTATAGCATCAAAATTTCCATTCCAAAGCAGCGCTAATCTTCCAACTAGGACCGTGAGGCCGAACCTCGATTTACTGGCCCACCAGCTGGTGGCCGCGGCGGATACGAAGGCGCACCCGGCGGACGTGGAGGATTCGGAGGTGGATTCGGAGGCGGCATGGCTGCAGGAGGTGGTGGTGGCGGCGGCCGTCAAATCTACGTCTCCAACGTTTGTTATATCCTTCCCCTTGGCACGATGGTTTGCGGTGATACTGATTTCAACTGAAAATAGCTTCCTTACACTGTAGGATGGCAAGATTTGAAGGACTTGTTTCGTCAAGCTAGTAAGTTCGGTCTTTTGCTGCTAACTTATATTACAGTCGAGCGTGCCATTGACATTCTTTTTTTCTCTAGCTCGCAACGGTGCTGTTATCCGTGCAGATGTTCACATTGGTCCTGATGGTCGTCCCAAGGGATCTGGCATAGTCGTTTTCGAATCCCCAGATGACGCTCGCAATGCTATTCAGCAATTCAATGGTTATGACTGGCAAGGACGCCCACTCGAAGTACGTGAGGATCGATTCGCTGGTTCTGGCCCGGGCGCAGGATTCGGTGGTCGTGGTGGATTTGGCGGTGGCCGTGGCGGCTTTGGTGGAGGATTTGGAGCCCGAGGTGGATTCGGTGCTCGTGGTGGATTTGGAGGAGGCTTTGGTGGTGGCCGTGGTGGAGGATTCGGAGGAGGTGCTGCTGGTTATGGAGGAGGTGCTGGCGGAGGATTCGATGCCGGTGCTGGAGCACCTTCTGCACCACCAAACCCGTTCACCGATTTTGCAACCGCAGGCACTGACAGAAGCGAGATCATCTACGTCCGTAACGTAAGTTTTTCTGCTCTTGGAGGTTACTTCGATTTTCAAATACTAACCTTCACCTTTAGCTTCCTTGGTCTACCAGCAACGAGGATTTGGTTGAGCTCTTCACTACTATTGGCAAGGTGGAGCAAGCCGAGATTCAGTATGAGCCAAATGGTCGATCCCGCGGAACCGGTGTTGTTCGCTTCGATACCCCTGAGAATGCCGAAACCGCCATCGAAAAGTTCTCTGGCTACCAATATGGAGGTCGTCCACTCGGATTGACTTTCGTCAAGTATCAAACTCCAGGCGGCGGAGATGCCATGGAAACGGAGGCAACCAACTTGACACAAGATCAGATCATGTAAATGTGCCGCTTCACGAGGCATGTATGCTGATTTCTTCCGAAGTCAACTTACCTATTGCGAACTATTTCCTTGCCTGCAATTCAGCTATCCTGTAACAATTTTTCTACGAAAATTCATCTTGGGAAAGAGGTCTGATAGCAACCGATCACCCGCTCTGCTTCGCATTTTTTTCGTAATATTACTTCCCTTGTCTCTGTGCCAATTTTGAGGATGTATTCAGGTCATGGAAACGGGTGGACAAGTTTGCTGCGATCCTCCAAAAAGTTTCTCTTTACCAGACGCCCTCCTTAGAGCAGGTAGTGCATACACAATACGATGACTTCTATCCTGGCTTCCTGCTTTCTATTGACTATGGTGAATTTTGATAATCTTGCTGATCGGGAAGTTTAGGGCTTTTGATATTCCGAGATATTCTCTCCAACGAGGTATCCCAGTCCTCCCAACCTCGAGGTTGTATTCACTGAACAGATATTTATAGTGGTTAAATATAGCTATTGTTCTTGATAGAGAATCACCATTCAACCATTCAACCCAGGCCACACTTTTACATTGCGGGCCAGCATTGCTCCGGCTACACCTGCCTAACTTCGAGAAACAGCCTAGGATAACTGACGGGGTTACAAGAATTGGAAGGTCGATTCTTGGTTCTCCTCAATACCCTTCTACAAATTTTCTAGAATTACCAGAGTAATAAGAACTGTAGTTCTACGCTGGGGAAAGCCCAGGACTCTTCTGGTGACAGCGCTCATCCACCTTTCTTTATCAATAGCGAGCTTTCCATAACAGGTAACTACTAAACAATCACAGTGTCTGATTGACTTGATGTCATTACCCCTCCCAGATTTGTACATCTATTCTTGTATGGCTGAAGGATGAATATGTGAATCGTGGAGTGGACTGTACCAACGCCCCGGGTCATCTATCGCCTGTCCTTTCCGTAGACATCATTGTTCTCCTATTGTTTCTCTGCGAACTGCGGAGTAAGTGTTCTTATTGTGAATGGAGACCTCCATGGAGTGTGACAAGAACAAGCTTATGCGGAGACAATTGACAAGCGGGGTAGTGACATCAATTGTTACCAATAGCGTCTTGGTTTAGGTGATGTCTACTAGTGTGCCTGCTATTGTACTTTTGAGAACCAGGGGCTATTGTTCAGTCTTATTGGGCTTGTTGGCACAACACTAGTCTAACCATGTTACTTATCAAAAGCAATCTTCAACATCCACATTGTACAAAGGAGGAATTTACTAAACAATCACACTCATGGTACTCAATACTCTCTTGGTCACAGTTATTCCCAAACACAGAGACTGACAATATGAGTGACTTCTGAATCACGAATTGACAGCCACTCTCAGTGTGTGTTATTCACTGGATCTTTCAGGATTCAGTCATACCAGTGCTATTTCAATCATCTCCACTTCCTTTCTTCGGATCCCCTCTTCTTCCACCTTACAACCTATTCACATTCTTTCTTTTACCTCCAGACTCCTCCAACTTCCCTCAGTATTTTTAAACCGCCATTCCTACTCCGTCTTTCCAGTCATCATCTCATGCGACAGAGACACAAACACACAGATCTTGACAACCTTGAATCCCACCTCATCGCCCCAGATACCCAACAGATATTCGCACAGATGTGTCAAGTCATACCTTTCACCCTGCCCTGCTGCAGAGGGAAAAGATCCGCAAGAGTCTACGTTGAAGTCTCAAGACTCCCGAGTTGCCCAGACGAATGGCCCAAGATCAAATGTCCCCCCGAGCTATGTCTCCAAGTCCGTGGGTTTGAACCTGAAGATCGAAAGGTCGGTACCTGCTGGAGATGTCAAGCGGAGGAGAAAAACAAGAGTTTTCAAGAGCGAGAGAGTATGCGCCCGGGACTGGATAAGGCCGAAATCGCTGTGGGCTTGGAGGAGATCCCAGTTCAAGAACGACGAGAGATATTTGAGGATGATGGACAATGCTGGTTCTGCCATTCTACGGGCGGTTGTCCGACTTGCGGGGCCAAGAGAACCTCAGAAATCACAGGTCGCGTCAAGGTTGATGAAGATACTGCTACTCCCGCTACATCAGCCACGAAGAGATTGCGCGAACCCGAAGTCAATAATAAATCGGAGGGCAGAAAGGGTAAGCGTCGCGCGAAGAATTCGGTTCGGGTTAAAGGTGAAGATGGAAATGGCGAATCAAGCACAGCTCCGAGCTCGGCTACCCCCTCCTCGCTTGTTCACCAACAACAGCCATACTATATTAACAACAATCAACACTCTTCCCCGCTTGGATTCTCTCCTCCCACCGCTCAGCACGGAAATCCTTTCAGTCCCTTGAATCACACTAGCCGGGATTTCGGCAATATGCATGTTGGTTCTCCAGGAGCATACGGAATGCATTCACCATATCCGGAATTGGCTGGCAGTCCCTCTGGCAATCATTGGTACCCACAACATCACAGCAGTGGTGTTCTTCCCGCTACTCAATATGGTCTCCCAGGTACTCCAACTGGTGGTTGGCAATCTTTGAACGACTTCAGCAGTCCCGTCATCCCGCAATCGGAGACACATATGACTCCCGGCTCACATGGTACAGCCAACAACGAGGACTCAGATTTAAACAAATATGATCCAGCCTTGATGCAAGCTACACCACCACAGGGAGGATTCAAGGACGAAAGCTCTCCTATCCAAGTTCCCATGGCACCTGTAATCTATTCCCTCCCTTTTCTTTTAGTGAGGGTATTGGTTAACATTTTTGCAGAACATGAACAACAACCACATCGATTTTACTGGAAGCGATCAGGATTTCATTCTTTTCGACGGCGGAAACATCGGAAACCTCGCTTTTGGAGACCATTCTCAGGACAACCTTTTCGACAATTTCGATTTCCAATCAGCACCATCGTCTAACCAGGGAGACAATCAATCCAACGTTTCGCCATTTGAACACTACCCTCTCCCAGCTTCTCCCGAGCAAACCTCTGTTATAATGTCTCCATTTGGACAATACCCTGAGCTTCCTACCGACTAAGCAACTTTACCCCTTGCTTCCAACCAAGTTCATTATTACCAAACCCTCGCCATGGACACTTGCTTGCTGCCTATACGACTAAATATCAATATCCCACACATCATCATTCCCCGTCACTCACTATCACTACCCTCGTTTCCATTCTCGATCACAACATACGTCTATCACTGCTCCCATCAACATTTCACTTCCAACAAATATTTTTTATCACACCATCCAATCAATTCGGTTTCGCAGAGAGCAATTGGTGTGAGATATGTATTACTAAGCACACAATCCCGTGGGCATGTTTCTTTCCCTTTTTATCACTTTTCTTTTCATCTGTCGTTTTCATCATTTATGTATCTAAGGGCGAGAGGACGGGCTTCTCGGTTTCCACACATTTACGGGATATAATCACGATTCCACAACACACGATTTCACATTCCCAACAACACGATAATACCAAGAACTCGGGTTGATCCTGATTCTTTTACTCGACTTCAACACACACCCCTTTCGATCGATCGATCTTCATGTACAACTTTTCAACAACAATCAACACTCGTTTGGCTTTGGGTTCGGAGGAATCATTATGGTATGGAATATGGGTTACGGAAACTACACGGATGAAGGAATAAGAGAGCATGTTTCGATGCTAAGTCACTTTGTTTTGATCAACGATGCAGGTTGGAGGATTAATCACTTACGCTTACCGGAGTACTTTTCTTATCACAGCGAGTGCGAAGATGGTTGGGGGTATCTTGCATAGATCGGAGTTTTCCCTTATCTTCCCCCTTTCCCTTCTTTCTCTATTTATTCATCGGGGAGTTTCTTTACGGATGGCATTATGCATGGATATCACGGCGTTTATGGGGTGCGTGGGAGAATGGTTCATCATACAGGCTCTACTCGCTTTGAGGGAGTCAATTAGATAGCTGATGCCGCGATGGTGTCGCTCAAGCATAGATTGGTGGACTTGGGGTGAGCAATTTTTTTTTTTGATAGGATAGGGTTATATCTCATCATCTTTTCTGGATTTTCGAGGACTTATTGGGATATTCGGATTTTTACATGGCATGGCATGGCAGCATAGCGTGGCGAGGGTATATTTGCTATGGGCTTTCTCTCTTTAGCTATTTTCGATGATATTTGAACCCGCTTCTTTTTTGGAAATTTGATTTGCATTCATGGTGGTTGTGAGTGAAATGAAATGAAGTCCTGAATGTGTTGTGCTCATGGTGATTGTGAAAGACCTATGGGGGTAACAGGCATTGGGCAGCACTCCCCCCCAGCTTCAGGGATTTCAGCACACAAACAAAACGTGATCCAAAAACAAGACTTTGAATTTTCAGAGAACCACGGGAGCAATAGACGACGATGGTGTTCTGTGAAAAAATTTCGGACTCTTCCTAGCTAACATGGGGAGATCTCTCGCCATCTCAGTCCCAGCTTACCCGTAACATTGATGGCTTACCCGCAAAGGAAAGCGGCCAGCTTAGAGCAACATTGATAGCTTACCCGGAAAGAAAAACAACCAGATTACTCGCAACCTGATAGCTTACGCGCAAAGAGTTACTAGCTTACCTGCAATTAAATAGCTTACTTATAACTTGATAGCTTACTCGTAGCTTACTCGTAGCTTACTTGTGGTTTACTTGTAGTTTACTCGTCAAAAACCTCACTCCCTCCACCTTACTCAAAGCCCCAAACCGAAACCGAAAAAGCACTTCCCAGCAAAAAGGTTAACCGGGAGAGTTTAATAGTGTTCTATTGATTTTCCATACTGCTTCAAGCCACTTCCCGACATCTACACTGCTTTTCGGAGTCGAGAATGAAAGGCCAGTAGCGCTGCGCATGCAATTGGCATGGCTCTGACACTTTTTCTTCTCAAGGCGGTGTTATTAATGATTGTGAAAAGAGGGAACCCGCGAAATGGAAGAACTAAATACTCATTCCCATCATCGCAGGGTGGTTTTGCCAAGGTGTCAGTAAACAACGTTGTTGGTAGGAACCAACCTTCACAGGCAATCTTTACCAAAAAACCAGGGTATTCAACCACCCCCAGCAAACCACAATGAATAAAAACAAAAAGGATCCTAAGCAAAGCCACCCCTGAACTTGTGACAAGATTTGCGACCGAGGACGTGGCTGCGCATCTCAATGTGTATTAATATATGAAGTTCCTTTCTTGTCACATTGGTGTGTGTACGGAGGGGATAGGGTAATTTGCGATGGGTTGTGCTATAACGGAGAAGAAGGTTTGGGATGGTGAAAGGAAAATAAAAGGAAAAGAAGGATGTTTAAGTCGGGTCGTTGGCCTTAGTCGATCCTTCCTCGCGAGAAAATTGGGGCAATCGAGTCTGGGTCGTTCCTTCCTCGTTCATGTCTTTCTTGGTGAGCCGACTAGAAGATATTGCTCTACATGGCTCCTTCTCTCATTTGTATAAAAAACCGGGCAAGCACCCAGCTGGCAAGAGACACCGCCCGCTTAGTTTTCCTCAGCAAAGCAAATGAACAATTCAAGACCCAATGTTGCGGACCGCGAAACCACGCGGAAGGAAATAGCCACTGTAGAATTGGAATTGGTATATCCCCAAACGCCTTTTCCCGCACGCCAAATGCTATCGCAAATGCCACACCTCTTTACTTCCCATATCATCATAAATCTCATAAATACCCGTCTATTCCTTCTTAACCTCCACCCCAGCAGCACCCAACTTCCTCTTCTTAGCCTTCAACTTCTCCTTGGCCTTACTTCTGTCCCGCTTCTTCAATCCGGTCATCTTGCCCTTACACACCTCCGCATACCGTGTGAAGAACCCTTCTAAGGCATTGGCCTCTACGACTGTGGATATCTTTATCTTCTTCCCTTCTGCGCGACCGGTCTTGGATTTTCCGTTGTTGGCGCGGATTATTATTGAGGTGGGGGAACTGAGGGCTTGGTCTGGGAAGGGTGTTTGTGTTTCTGGGTCTCGCGCTTCTTGTGGTGTTGGTTCGGCAGAGGTATCGTATGTCACTGTGGTGGGTAAGTATTTGTTGTAAGTTGAGGGGGTACGAGGAATCATACTGCGTTTTTGGGAGAGGTTCACGGAACCGTGGGTGGAGGACTCGAAGAGGGTTGTTAGTTGTGCGAAGAACTGTTTGTTTGTAGGGTTAGTAACGTGTTTTTTATGTTTGATCGAGTCATAATGAGGAATTGATGAGAAGGGTGACGCACATCATCATTACTCAGGTGTTTTTCGGACATGATTGCGATTTGTATTGTTGTCGTTCAACAGTCGAGGTCGGTGACCTCGAAGCTTTTGGTGGGGTGACCCTAAAGTGTAGGGTGTTCGGCAAAATTGGGGCACGCCGTCATTTTTTGCGAGGCAGACCATTTATTTCACTAGAACTTCTCGAAGGAAAGACAACACTTTACAATGCCGCCACAAAACAAATTAAAGCTTCCGAAGCAATTGATCGATCAACTGGGTGGTGAAGGTAACTATGTCTATATTTGAAATCATAAATCCAGCTAATTATTGCTTGCAGATGCTCTCACCAGACGCCGAAGATCAGGTGGTGGCCGTCCCACCGCGAGGAAGGATCTTAGAAAAGCAGCAAGAGCAGAGAAGAAATCTTCAAGGAATGGGCCACCTCCAGCGAAACGAACGAAAATACAACATCACCGAGATGTAGAAGAAGAGTACGAAAGACCAGCGCCCAGAGCTGCGAAGCCTAAAGTCGCACGAGAAGAGGAGCCAAAACCGAAATCCATTCTTAAAGCCACAAAAAAGGCTGATCCAATTCCCCGCGAAGACTCCCGTTCGATATCACCCCCTCCGAGGAGAATACCACAGGCTATGAAAGATCAGTTGGCGTATGAGGACGAGGAAATCGCTGCGCTGGAAAAGAAGTTGGGGTTGAAGGGGAAGAAATTACCTCAGAGTTTTACAGATGATGGGCTTGATGAATTGTTAGAGGGTCTGGATGGTGGGGAAGAAGAGGATGAGGGGTCAAGTGAGAAAAAGAAGAGAAAGGCAGAGGGGGACGAGTGGCTAGACAAGAAGAGGAGCGAGGCACGGAAACGAGCGAAATCAACTACAAATATGGAGGAAGAGGAAGAAGAAGATGATGGAGAGGACGATGACGATGACGATGATGGTTTATTGGGCAACGAGGGTGACGAGAGCTCGGATGATGATGGAGCCTCAGATATGTCCTTGGATGGTCCTGAATTCCCGGACGATGTCTCGGAGGATGATTCCATGGACCTTGGGCCCGTGGGGGATGAATTAAATGATGATGACTTTGGTGGATTCGGCGGCTCCGAGGACGAAGATGACGAAGAGCAACCAGCACCACGAGTCCGGGAAAACCCATACGTTGCTCCATCGACGAGTGCCCAACCAGTTCAGAAATATATCCCGCCATCTTTACGAAAAGCGGCATCTTCAGATTCAGAGGCCTTAGTCCGGTTACGTCGGCAAACCCAAGGTTTGGTCAATAGGTTGACCGAGGCCAACTTGATTTCGATTCTTGGAGAAATCGAAAAGCTTTACCGGGACAATGCAAGGCAGCATGTCACTTCTACGCTGGTGGATCTTTTATTGACATCTGTTTGTGAGCCTACGAGTTTGCCAGATACACTTATCATTCTTCCCGCTGGATTTATTGCTGCTGTTTACAAGATTATTGGCATGGATTTTGGAGCTCAAATCGTTCAAAGAACAGTTGAATTATTTGACCATCACTATGCATCTGCAAATGACAACACCGGTCCAAGCGCTGCTACATCTGACAGCAGCAAGGAAACTTCAAATTTAATCATGCTGCTTTCTGAACTATATAACTTTCAGGTTATTGGAAGCAATTTAGTTTACGATTATGTCAAGTTATTTCTGTCGAAGTTGTCCGAGTTGAACGCCGAGCTTCTGTTGAAGATTATTCGAGCGTCTGGCCCACAATTACGACAGGACGATCCATCATCACTGAAGGATATTGTTCAAATGTTGCGACCTGCAATTGCGAGCATTGGCGAGGAGAACATGTCCGTGCGAACAAAATTTATGATCGAAACGATCAACGACTTGAAAAATAACAAAATGAAGACCGGTGGAGCTGCTTCTGCGGTTACGTCGGAGCATACAATCAGGATGAAGAAAACTTTGGGCACACTCAATACACGAAGTATCAAGGCGAGCGAGCCGTTGAGAATAGGGCTCAACGATATCAAGGACTCGGACAAAAAGGGAAAATGGTGGCTTGTTGGTGCTAGTTGGTCTGGTAATGCCACAGAAAGCAAAGATGCTGAAGGTAAATCGACCGTTGTCACCCGAGTTGAGGATTCCGGAACTTCAGATCTCGTCCAGCTCGCAAAAGAGCAACGCATGAACACAGATGTTCGTCGAGCAGTGTTTGTCACGATCATGTCTGCTACAGATTTCCAAGACGCATACCTCAAGTTGTTGAAGCTTAAGCTCAAGAAAGTACAAGAATTCGAAATTCCAAAGGTTTTGATTCATTGTTCTGGGGCAGAGAAAGCTTACAACCCATATTATACGCTTATCGCAAAGAAGATATGCGGAGACAGAAAACTCAAAACCGCATTCCAGTACTGTCTTTGGGATATCTTCAAAAAGATGGGCGAGTCGGATGGGGATGAGGATGATGGAATGGATGAAGATGATGAGGGAATGGATACACGACATATTGTGAATCTTGCTAAGATGTTTGGAACTCTCATCGTTGAAGGAGGTCTCGGTCTTGGCGTTTTGAAGAATCTCAACTTGAGCTATCTGCAACCGAAGACCAAGATTTTCATGGAGGTTCTGTTCATCACTATTTTGCTCCAGTCTCAGAAGGGAGCTGAAGGTAAGAGAGACAAGAAAGCTGTTATCAGCATCATTTCGAAAGCGAAGGAGTTTCCTTCACTCGTCACGGGTTTGCAGTACTTCTTGAGGAAGGTCGTAAGTAAGACGGATATTGCTGGAGGGAAGGAGGAGAAGGCCACTGTGAAATGGGCTTGTAAAGTAGCGAGAGATACCCTTGAGGCTTTGGTTGCAATTGATGCTCCAAAAGCGTGAACTCCATTTATTGTGAGAATACCAAATATTGCATCCAGATAGGCCACCGGAGCTATCAATCAAAGATGCCTATGAGAATATGACTTAGGCTATCTATTTCAAATTATTCCCCCTTTCAAATCTATACTTTCTAGTTCTTTCTTTTGTACTTGCGCGTTTTTGCAAATATTGCCCCTTGTCGGTTAAAAACGGAGCGCCAAGCTTATTTGTGCCCGAAAGCGCCTGAGGCCGGAACATATACTGTCTTCAAAAACATCGGGGATTGCTTCAAACGAATTGAACCAACATACAATCACCTCTCAAAATGCTTCGAAGTTTATTAGTGCCCAGAGTGGCAGCCCGTTCAGCTTTCAAGCAACAGTCGTCGTAAGTTCTGATCCAATTGGCCCATTGCTTTAATCCCGCAAGCTGACGTCGATTTTTTTTAAGCCTTCCTACAGTAGTTGCCCCTTCAGCGATTGTAAGATGGTCGAAACGAGGTTATGCCACAGAAGCCGGTCAGTCGCAGAAACGGGAACATACAGTTGGAGCCAAGCTAATACGGCACAGAGCAGGATGATCTGGTCATCATCGGAGGTGGTGTAGCTGGATATGTCGCTGCCATCAAGGCCGGGCAAGACGGCATGAAGGTACACATTACCCAACATTGCAGCGGATCTGCAGGACATTTCTAAACTTCGAATAGGTTACCTGTATTGAGAAGCGCGGCGTATTGGGTGGCACATGTCTGAACGTTGGCTGCATACCTTCGAAAGCTCTCCTTAACAACTCACATCTATACCACACCATTCTCCACGACACAAAACAGCGCGGTATCGAGGTCGGCGATGTGAAACTCAACTTGGGACAAATGATGAAGGCAAAGGAGACTGCGGTGTCTGGATTGACAAAGGGTATCGAGTTCCTCTTCAAGAAGAACAACGTCAAATATGTCAAGGGCACAGCATCTTTCATCAACGAGCACGAAGTCAAGGTCAACCTTGTAGATGGAGGGGAGCAAACCGTCTCCGGAAAGAACTTCATTATCGCTACCGGTAGTGAGGCTACTCCATTCCCCGGTCTCGAGATCGACGAGAAGAGAATCATCACCAGCACCGGAGCTATCGCCTTGGAGAAGGTCCCAGAAAGCATGGTTGTGATCGGTGGTGGTATCATTGGTCTCGAGATGGCCTCCGTTTGGTCAAGATTAGGCTCCAAGGTTACAATTGTGGAGTTCTTAGGTCAGATTGGTGGTCCAGGAATGGATACCGAGATCGCAAAATCCGCGCAAAAGATCTTGAAGAAGCAAGGTATGGAGTTCAAGCTCAACACCAAGGTTATGGGAGGTGATGTTACTGGGGAGCAGGTGAAGCTGCAGCTTGAGGCTGCTAAGGGCGGCAAAGAGGAGACGGTAAGACATAATCACAATTCAGAGTCGCAATGCAGCAATTGTACTAATAGAGCTATGCAGATTGACGCAGAAGTCGTTCTTGTCGCTATTGGTCGACGACCATACACCGCCGGTCTCGGATTAGAAAACATCGGTATCGAGACGGATGATAAGGGAAGATTGGTCATTGACCAGGAATACCGAACCAAGATCCCTCACATTCGTGTTATCGGAGACTGCACATTCGGACCTATGCTTGCTCATAAGGCTGAGGAGGAGGCCGTTGCGGCAATTGAGTATATCCAAAAGGGCCATGGCCACGTCAACTATGGTGCCATTCCCTCGGTCATGTACACACATCCCGAGGTGGCGTGGGTTGGACAGAACGAGCAGGAGGTCAAGGCCTCGGGTGTGAAGTACAAAATCGGCTCCTTCCCCTTCTCGGCCAACTCGAGAGCGAAGACCAACCAAGATAGCGAAGGGTTGGTGAAGATGATCGCCGACGCGGAGACGGATAGAATACTCGGCGTTCACATTATTGGGCCAGGTGCTGGTGAGATGATTGCTGAGGCTACCTTGGCTATCGAGTACGGTGCTTCGAGTGAGGATATTGGGCGGACGAGTCATGCTCACCCAACTCTTTCGGAAGCTTTCAAGGAGGCTGCTATGGCGACGTATGGCAAGGCTATTCATTACTAAGTTGTAGGTATTTGGGTTGGGGGAACATTGTAGAAGGCATGGCAGGGACGGGGTTGGAACTTTTGCGTTGAGTGCGCTCACCTTTTTTACAACATAGTATGATTCTCTTGTTGTTGTAAGATAGATTACATTAAATGCATATGTTGATGATGGTGGTTCTTTGGTTTTTTTTTTCTATCAGGATGGTTACGTGTGGTCATAGTGTTATGGTTCCGAAAAGGTCAGAGTTAGGAGTCACAGGTGCTTCGTATAGGAATTTAGGTTGTCCATCGTATTTACCTGGAGCTTTTGGTCCGAATGTCATAGCACCAAGTTCATTATCTAGTGGTGGAAGGTGACTTATCGGATTCTCACTATCTGTTCCCCCCCTCCTTTCTGGTGCCAACGAGTGCCTTGGCTGTTGGTAGGGGAGCTCAAGGATGTTGGTAAGAATATCGGTGGATAGGGATTGGTAATTATGGTGGCGGTACTCGAGTCACTCGACACTTTTTTATCTTGAGTTCAAGAAGAATATTAATTTCTAGGATATCTGCAAGTAGCGAAAGCTGGAGGCTATTTGTAGGTTACCTACTTTTTGGAATTCCGGACTCGGACTATTCGTAGGTTACCTGCAAATAGCACTGATAGTGGGAATCGTTGCTATTCGTAGGTAACCTACCAATAGCAACACTGCCTATTTTCAGAGAGAAACGTGATGTGATTACAGTTTACGTAAGTTAGCTCTTCTTTGAAAGGTCGCTAGCTCCTAGAAGGAGGATTGTAGGAAGTTCTCGTACTGTGATTCTTCGAGGCTTCTTCGCACAATCGAAAACGCTGAGTTTTAATAATAAGGGTTTCCAAACATTTTGCTAATTCTAGATACTTAATCGCCACAAGTTCCACTCCTTAACACGGTACTTGGAATGGTCGAACCGTCGAGGGTTTAATACGATGGGGTTTGCTTTGCGAGAGAAATTTAAGATAATAGCACCGTTGTATAAACAAGACCGATATTATAAGGCACATGGGGACCAAAGGTAAAGTATTGAATGCAGAACTTTTGATTGCAATAGCATAAATTAAAAGTACTGAGAAACGCCTTTAGAAAAAGAACCAATTTAGTTCAGACCCAGATCCCAAACTAAGAGCCTCCAAAATTCCTAAGAGAATATGAAGCGACCGTGAAGTTGATTCAAGATAGACATGTAATGAAGGGAGGACTATTCAGACCACATTAGCAAGTGATGAAGAAGTATGAATAAGGTCATGGGGGACTTACCAAGTACCACCAACTCCATAAACTAATGGCAAAATTCTTTACAAGGAAACAAATACCCGAGAGAGAAGAGTAAAATCAAAAGAACAAAAGAGAGCTTGAGGTGTTTCAGATTAGATCCAAACATTATTAGCAAGCCGGGATCTGCGGTTGAAACCTCCGCCTCTCATTCCACCCCACCAATTGTTGAATCCATTCATCATGTTTCCAAATCCCATCATCCGGTTGCGAGGGCTGTAGTCCCTAGTTCTGGTATTAGAATGGGTGCAAAAACACACCGACAGGAGGTCGTCATTTAAAGTGCGAAAGAGAAGAAAGACTTACATTCTTGGATCGTAATAATAACCACCTCCATAGCCTCCCCCACGACCACCCATGCCCGAATATCCTCCACCATACCCATCATCGCAAAAGTCGCACAGTGAGCAGGCACAGCTGTAGTGGCCAGGTTCGTAACCATATTGACTAGCGATACAAGATTGGCAGATGTGTTGTCCGGCTGTGATATCGCAGTCATAGCATGTATCGTAGCTGAGATGACGAGGTAGTCCGCGGTGACCACCAAGTTGAGAGCGGGCTCGACTGAAGGGGTTTGCCATTCGAGAAAAGGGGTTTGAGATAGCCCCAAGCATGTTTTGGCGGTAGGGAACGAGGTGATTCATTGTAAAAGACGTCAAGGGTAAGTGTTTGTGTGATGGGTTGAAGATGTTGAGTTGTGCGCTCGTAGATTTGTATTGATAACGCTTTTGAAGGTGGGAGTAAAGACAGATAAACATCCAGAATAGAAGGGGGGAACAAGCCCTCTATATAGAGAGGGAAGAGCCGCCCTTCCCGGGGAGATACAAAAGGCCGCCCTTAGGCTACAACAGGGCTTTCGAGTTGCAGCTTTTCTGTGATACATCCTAGAGTTAACCATCCACTCATGTGCAGATTTGAAGACTCCGCCATAATCGTGATACAACGAAGTGCATGTGTGGTTGACTCCCATTGCATAGGGAGGCGGAAAATGCCGCTGATTTAAAGACTAGTGGTAGCAAATCTGCCCACATTGAGAAATATTCCATGCAATGTAGCAAGCCTGTGGTCTTATGGGACGCCTTCTTGGTGCTATCGTGCCACTGTGCTAGCCGTTGAGATTTCGAGGGTCGTGAGAGGAAAAGGTAGCAAACACGATCTGAAGGGCGAATCGTGTGCTTGACCGCCAACTAGGAGGAATCATCGTCCAACCTCACAAGGAAATGGAGAGGGACGAGTGACCTCAAATCCTGGTCATGAGCGGCGTGAGCCGGGGGAAAGAAGGATCCCTATGGCTTCCGAGAAGAAGAGGAGGAGATTCGAAAATGTGAAATGTTGTGCTCGCCGAATTCAGCTTCCAACGAGGTATATCCTATCATCTTTAGTGGAAGCTGCCACCCAGGCGAGATGAAATCGTTCTAGGCCTTCTCCACGGCGGCGTGGCAAGAAAGGCGGAAAAGTGCTGGTCCTGGACTTCAGGCCATCCTTCTCTCGCCTGCCCCGACTGTGACTGTTTTCATGTATGCTTGAGAAGGAGTGGAATCGGCGGGCGTAGAATGAATGTACGACCTCCAAGAACCTTTCGGAGGATCAAACAGACCCACTGCCACATATTTGTTTGACCTCGGGGAGTGTCGACTCAGTAAAAGAAAAGTAAAACAGCAATGGATGGAGAAATGAGTCGCCCAAGATGCCCGTATCTCGGTTGAACCAACAACTTCAACCACAACACCGGATGCTTCCGCAATTGACTAGCAACCAATTCTATGGAAAATAATCCAGAGCCACTGAGATAAGAGAACCCGCAAAACGAAAGAGAAAAAAAGGCGGCATGAAGCGAAAACAAAATTTTTGAGTGCCGCTTTTCTCTTCTTGGAATGACCACAGCGCAAAAGCAGTGAAATTCGAAAGACAAACAACAAGGACGGGTAACACGTGGTGATAGGTTTCAACAACCATGGGTGGAAGGGATACATATAGGGATGTCTACCAAAATCACTTGATATATCTTGAGAGCCCCGGAAAGCACCTGGAGAGGTGCTACTGTATCTCTTCTTGCTCATGGATCAAAATCTCGCATTGGCTCGCTGTTTTCTGGATTTAATCTTTGGTGCGGCATTTAGATAGTATGAAATGTTTCAAAACGGAAGGAATCTTCGTAAAGTAGCTAGGCGGTTGTCATAAGTGCATAGTGCATTCGTCTCCCGGTGATATATTCGTAAGTGTTTTGATGTATATGATACGGAAGTGGGTGGTAGCCGAGCGAAGAGGTCGTCTGCCTAAACAAGGGAAAAGGGGCGAGCAAACCAATCGGTCTTCTGGGAAAAAGCCGAGCCGCAAAGCGGAGGCCGGGGCCTAACGGGTCAAAGGTTGATCCGATCTGATTGTGGAAACGCGGCGTAGTACGAGTAGCGGTGGGGAGACTTATCGGTTCACTTCCAAAGCTTAGGGAAATTTGTAGAGGGTACATGTACTTGGCCTCTTTCTCCCACCTCCCCAACGAGAATACAAACTCATGCTGCCATCAATTGCAGTTCGAACGAGCCAGAATTACACCAATTGACCCATCATGGCGACTACGAAAATCAAGCGCGCCGAGACGCTGTTCTCTCGAAGACAGGTCGAGGGGCTCATTGCGGAGGGGAGGTCAATCATCATCTTTGACCAGAAGGTCCTGAAGGTCGACCCATGGATTCAATACCACCCGGGAGGGGAAAAGAGCATAATGCACATGATTGGGAGGGATGCCACCGATGAGGTGAATGCGTAGGTTCCATTGTCTCTGGCTCGCATGATACAGACTGGTCTAAGCTAACCCTGAACCACCAGTCTTCACTCCGTCGAAGCTCGAAAACAAATGGAGAGATACCGCATCGGCCGTGTGGAGGGACGATGGAAGAATTTTGTGCCTCCAATTCAAGGGGGCAAATTTCGAGTATACCTTGAAGGACAATCGGACGACGACGACGACGAAGCGGAGGAGACCTGTCCAGGCAGCCCTGAGTGCTCGAGGCCGCCGTCCCCAGTCTTTGACACGGAGAGCTCAACCCTACGGCAACGCGGGCCAGCAAGAAGGGAGCGCGATATATCATCGGCCTCCTCGGTATCATCTGCCGAGACCGACGATGGCATGTCGTGGCTCGATGCTAAAACCAGAGAGCACATTGACTTGGACCACGCCAAATACCCTTCCTTGGATTTGGTGACCCAGGACGAAGTGGTCCGAAAATACCGCGTGCTGGACCAGCGACTCAGAGCTGAAGGATTGTATGATTGTAACTACACAGCTTATGCGATCGAGTGTTGTCGATATACCTTCCTAGCCGCCATGTCGATCTTTTGTTTGCGATGGGGTTGGTATGCTACCGCCGGCATTTTCCTTGGGTGTCTGTGGCATCAGCTAGTCTTCACGGTGCATGATGCAGGCCATATGGGTATCACGCATAATTTCACAATCGACTCGACGATTGGAATAGTCATTGCCGATTACATTGGAGGCCTCTCGGTGGGCTGGTGGAAAAGAAATCATAATGTCCATCACATTGTCACCAATTCGCCGGAGCACGATCCCGACATTGAGCATATGCCTTTCTTCGCTATCTCACATAGGTTCTTCGGTTCTTTGAAGTCGTCTTATTACGACCGGATCATGCCATATGATGCTTTTGCCAAATTTCTTGTGCGCTATCAGTCGTACTTATATTTTCCAATCCTCACATTCGGGCGTTTCAATCTCTATCGTTTATCATGGGAGTATCTCATTCTTGGCCTGGGCCCCAAGAAAGGTCCTGCATGGTGGCACCGATATTTCGAACTTGCTGGGCAGGTTTTCTTTTGGTATTGGTATGGCTATGTCGTTCTGTACAAGACCATTCCAACGGCTGGGGCACGATTTGCTTTTTTCATGCTCAGCAATATGGTGACAATGCCTCTACATGCACAAATCACCCTCTCACATTTCTCAATGAGCACAACCGAACTCGGCCCGCATGAGTCTTTCCCACAGAAGATGTTGAGGACAACCATGGATATTGACTGCCCTCAGTGGCTGGATTTTTTCCACGGAGGGTTGCAGTTCCAAGCTGTTCACCATCTGTTCCCTCGAATGCCAAGGCACAACCTCCGGCGCGCTCAAAAATTGGTTCAAGATTTCTGTAATGAAGTAGAGATTCCTTATGCGCTTTACGGTTTTGTGGACGGCAATGCCTCAGTCATCAGCCGACTTGATGAAGTTGGAAGGCAGGCGTCACTCCTTGCCAAGTGCCAGAGGTCCTTCGTGGAGAAGGGTGATATTTTGGGCGAAATTCTACACGGGCACTGAGATCATCGGATTTCTGATTAATTTAATCTCCAATTCCGGCTTGGCTTCTCGTGTTTATCAAGACTACGAGAAGAGATAAGCTGGTTCCCGTCAGGAACCACATTCCCAGCAATAATATTAACTTAAAACCATATTTAATAATTGATCTGCAGGGCCCCCACCCATTGCAACGGCAGCTATCCTGTCTGTCCATCCATCCATTCATTGACGTGATAGCGGTAGATACATGTGGGCTTTACCTGCAGCCTGCGGGTAACCGACCCGGCCTGTCTTCGTTCTAGAAATCCGACGATGCTGCACGCCACATTTTCAAGCCTGTGAAAAACTGCTCATTGCTACGTGTTATGAGACTAATGTAAATGCAAATATTACTTGGTATCAAGATATCTAGCCTCATGCAAATACCCGACTACTCACAAGCTCAATTTCCGCGACTCGACTTCAACTTCATTCTTCCCAAGAATGACAAAAGAAAAGAAACAGACGATCACCAGGCCAAGGATGGAATACTTAAGGCTGCCGCTAAGCTTTGTATTGTGGTTGAGCTTCTTGTGGTCTTGCATGCCGGCGTTGTATTGTCTCTGAGACACTTTGGCACTGACACCAGTGGCGTAAGCAAGTCTACAACTGGCTCGAGACCTGGGGTCCTGGGGAAACGGTTGGTCGGGTGGCTCAGCTGGGAAGGTGCGTTAGCCTTCTGCAGACTGCACTTGACAATTCGATGTCGGATTTCTGATGGAATTGATATCAGAAATCTATTTTTGATACCTTGGAACCAACCAGCCGTCAAGTCCACCTTCCATCACGAGGAAAGGCCATTGAAAGATACATATTCTGCCCGGGTACTATCCGTCGTTGCCGCTGCAAACGATACTTGCTTCTTGGATCCTCCTATAGACAAAGCAATCATCTATCGAATCCGGGTAGGTACGTGTATTTGTCCTTGTCGGGTGAGAAATAAGTCTGCCAGGTAGCCCTGCATCAAGACCTAGAGCTCAGTACCATGCCTGTTTCCGCTGGCCGGAAAGCAAAAAAGCAAAACAAAAGGATCCTCTGTGCACAGTGATCGAATTATAAATACAAGTGTTCCGCCAAAGAAAGAACATTTGAAATACATCAATATCAAAATCATTCTCAAGAACTCGAGAGATACACACCTTTTCATAAAAGCCAACCCCCACGCGGCTCAATTCCCTTTGAACAACTCGCAACCTCTTTGAGCATCCACATAATACGTCTCTTTCCACAAAAACAAGCAATTATACGACTTGTCCTACACCATGACACGTGGAAAGCACACCGAGAAATCTGCGGCAAGGATCAGCCGTGCAAAGCCGGGAGTAAGTTCACAGAGAGATCTCAAAAAGACATGATGGACTTGAAACTAAACCAGGATTAGTCCCATCAAGCGGAAGCGGCCAAACAAGCCGCACAAAGAAACTCTGGGGCGAGCTCGCAAGCAGGGAGCAGTGGATCGAGCCAAGGGTCAACATGCACGACCAACAATTGCTCACACGAGAACCCCTGCGATAACCACCGACGGTAGATTGGAAACTCAAAGTCTTGCAGGGATGGAGCTTTGTTGGAAAGGTGGAGGGACGAATCGATAGCGTTGATCGGACGTATGGAATCGTGGCTGGGGACCTGTAATGTGTTGTCGCTCCACCGTTTTGCTTTTTCTTTGGCGAAGCGGGAGACGATGCGAAGATGGATGTGTTTTGCTTTTTTTTGTCTTTTTAGCTTCGCAAGGGTCGTTACAAAAGCCTAATGCGAACCGTTCCTCCGAGCATCGAAATGCTTTTCTTTCCGAGTAGACCTCTTAAGTGCCGGTGGAGAAATAGCAGATATTTTTCATGTCCACTTCTTAAAGTCAACCATCCCTTTTTTTCTCATTGCTTTTTTGAGTTTGAAACTCGTCAGTTTGAAAGTGTGACTAAATCCACGCCAGCTGTCACTTCTCATTGCCCGTCGCCACACGGGCTACGTGAAGATCCCAAGTCCATGGCTGAGCTCACCCTCGGGTGTATAAATCAACGTCGACCTCGCTTGACGGCACCACCCCTTGTTCCCCCTCCTTGACGGCTCTGACGGCGCCGAAGGGAGGTGATTCGACGCCACTATCTAGATGGGTAGATTGGAGGTTGGGATTATTCAGGGTTTGGGAATGAGTTCTGTGCCAATCGACTTTTGGTATGTTTTGATCTCATGGACTTATGAAACGAGGCTTAACCAGAGCTTATCGTTATAACCCTTTTCAAATACTCCGTACAGCACTCTGGGTTATTCTCGCTGTATTTTTTACCCATAGCTCTGGGCTGAGAAGTTGGATTATCCTGAGGAGGAAGTCTGGAGTTCGAACGAAATCATAATAGACGATTTAAACTGTGAGTCAATTAATCGTGTACCAAATCTTCGAGGAATTGCTCCATCTGAGTCGCTTAGTAGAAATGCTTATTGAGGACCTGGTCTATTTATTATCGACAGCGAAAAGATGGAGTTACATATGACTATATAAATATAACAAGACTAGGAGAAGTGTCTACGACTTACAAGTAGGCAGATGTGGTCCTTTAATTAGTCATGCTATTCAGAGGCGTGTAATATTAGAGAGGAGATGCTCTGACTTCGCTGCAGATAGTAGTAATAGTAAGGTATTTTGCAAGGTAATTTTGGTATGAATTGATCAATGCCAAGGGTTCTAGGATCACGAAACATCCTGCTAGTTACTGGAAGGGAGAAGAAATACTTCATTTGACTTATAATATTTACAGTGAGTTGCGAGTTAAGCTTGAATTTGCCTACTTTTTTTGTAATCCGAGCTTTTTTTTATTAAGGCTTTCTCCCTCTTTTCTTTAGAAGACAGAAAATAAAAGTACTCTAAAAGAGACGAGGCCTAGCTAGAAAGAAGCGCTATATCTAATTATCCCTCTTCTATATAATTTATCAATTTAAAGTAAGTATAACAAAAG